>VHZZ01010897.1:41707-56647 GCA_009801015.1 Silene noctiflora | reverse complement strand
TTGACCAAATAATTGAATTATCCCTGTACGTATTCTTATTGTGAGATTTACTAATGTGATCGCATTATTGTCGAGGACACTACTCCAACACTTAACGCGTACAGGGTGCAGGTATGATTTACAGCAGCCTGTGATCAGTCATTAAATAAATTTAACATACGAAAGTATTGTTATAAAATGATGGGTTTTATGGGTCATTGTAACCTCCCTCTCCGTGTAGCCGACTTCCTTACTGATTTACCCGACTCCCTTACTTCCTTACTCCGCCAATCAGGGGAACCCTTAAGGCTTGAGGAATGGGGTTACTGTTGTATCTATACTCTTTAAAAAACCCAAAACCCCGCTACTGTTCCTGGAACAGTGTTTTGTGTTCACGTGCGTCGTATCTCATTTCTCTACCCTTTCATTCAATAACTCATTTTTCCACTTTCCCTCTCCCACACTCAATGCACGTGAACGCAAAACACTGTTCCAGAAACAGTAGCGGGGTTTTGGGTTTTTTAAAGAGTATAGATTATAATAGATTCAATCTATTTTATGGTTTGGTTTAAGGATTTTGGATCCCTTAAAATCTCATACCTACGTATACACTCAAGTTTCTAAATCCATTTCACCCTATTATTATACTCAATTTATTCGAAGATCGAACCAAACACTTGTTAACAAGTATGAGGTTCTAACTCCATACCTCTATGGTATCACAGTTCACTACAATTCATTACCATACTTTGAACCAAACAACCCCGAAGGGGATTTAAACTCGGTGAGACCTTAGGCTAATTAAAGCCTTGTTTTTTTTTGACTTAATTTTAACTCCTTTCCAGTTTGTATAGCCCTATTTAGTTCAATTTTATACCACTTTATTCGGTTCAATTTAGCTCATCTTTTCGCAAATTACCTCTTACTCCAATTCAGTTTAGCTCTTTTCAGCAAAAAAAAAAGAATAAGCGCTAAATTATGTTAAACTAAACTAAGATAAAACTTTGAAAAATCAAGTCCTACAAATCAAGTCCTTCGTATATATACGCTTTTCTCTTTCAAATCATTTTAGTTTTTACAAATAACTGTTCATTTATATATTTGGAAATGCTTTCTCTATTTGTGTTCTATGATAACTAAATAAAATTAATGAATGATGACATTTGACCAAATTTACTTCTTTGTCACGCATCCATTATAAAAGACGATCAACTAAATACTTAATTTAAAATTTGCTTTGTAGTTTCGAAATTAAATCGGTCACTTGTTTTACAAAATAATTGTTTTACAAAATAATAATATCTAGAAAAAGAAACATGCATATGGTGTATTACATCGACCCTTTTAATAATTGAGTTTATATGTGTTTTTTCTGAGATTTTAAAATTTATAAGTTAAATTTTAATTTTTTGATATAAAAACTCAAAATTAACTGAATTTATATGTATAGTTTTTAAGCAATATTGTATTGTATATTTTTTTAGCTTAATGTTTAAGTGAACGAGATGAAAAACTTTCTAGTAAACTCATAAATCTTTAAAATAAAACTCGAAAACTTTATTATAAAACGCAAAAATTACATAATAAATTGTATTACATTTGATGTATAATCTATGAACTGATAATCCCTTTAACTGAGATATAAAATTGATTAGTAGGCCTATGAATATGAGCATTTTAACTAATAATGAAAACGTAATGATGAATGTAGAAGGGAAGATGATGACAGAATGAATTTCTATTTATTTCTGCCAACGGCCCTCGCTATTGTATGTGGCACTACCATCACCATTCAAAAATATTATGGATATTCTATTAGGCCTTAACTATTACATAAAAGGCCAAAAATAGCCCGTCACTTCGTTTAAAAAAGATTCATATAATATACGTAGTTTGTAATGTCATATATATTACTCCCTTTTATTCAGCCTATAATTCCCCTTTTATTATAATACTACAATTTTCATATTTGTAGCAAGAAAACGGTAGGTACATGTACATTCAAAGTTTGCTTTCATTTGAGTTAGTTTGAAATCTTACAATTCACGGACTATACAACCAGTTGTAGAAGTTGTACGGTGTAGAATCTGAGCTTTCTAATAAAGTATATGAGCTTTATGTTAAAGAATATGAGCTTTATTAGAAAGTATCTGATCTCATTCATTTACACATTAAAAATATGAACTTTGCATTAGCTCAGAAAAAATACATATAAGCTCGGATTCTTATACCTTGATTGTACAATACTTATGTACAACTGGATGTACAATCCTACTTGTGGAAATCTTAAAGTGTCTACCTTAGACTTGGAGCTTTTATTAGTTCCACAAATACCATCATTGACTTCTCAAAGGTAACACAATGAGGAACACATCATTTCTTACTTGAGTAAAGTTTGGGTGGCTAGTAAGATTATCAGTAAAATTATTTCAAGTTTTAAGACTTTCACTAATAATATTTATTATTTCTTTATTATTCAGATTCATCTCAAACCCACTTTAGACTTTATACGTTATCCCTCAAACTTATTTCAGACTTTACTTTTCCACTTTACTTCCTTTTTTTTTTTTTTTACAAAAAAAGAAATAACACATGTGATCCATTCATTGAATAATTTCCCTTGAGTGTGGGTCAATACTCACCCAAAGTCTCAAGTTGAGTCTTGGAAATATCTAAGACTCGACTTAAGACTTTGTTATGGTAAGATTATCCGTAAGACTCTGTCACATCAACTTTTCACTAAATTTTATTATTTCTTTATTGTTCAGACCCACCTCAGATTTCACCTCAAACTTTATACATTATCCGTAAGACCCCACATGAGACTCTACTTTTCCACTTTTTTTTGTCCACTAAAGAAAGGACACATCTGAATGTGATCTATTAATTGGATAATTTTCCAATCATGCTGAGGTCAAGATTCACCCAAAATCTTAAATTGAATCTTGGATTTCGAAGACTCAACTTAAGATGTCAAGACTAAGGTAGATTATTGGTAGTGTTGAATGAGTTTTGCTAGGGATGTCAGCGGGGCGGGTATAAGCGGATACTGCCCCGCACCTAGCCGAGTTGGGGCGGGCATGGATAAAGTTTTTGCGGGTGGTGGGGCGGGTACGGGTTATAAAAATTACACCCGGAATGGGTGGTGGGTCGGGGATGGGTTTTACGTCATACCCACCAAATACACGCCTACCCACCAATTATTAAAAGAAATATATAATAATTATGGTTTTTTTATAATGTTTTTTATTAATTTTATTGAAAATCTTAAATTAGGATTATAAATATGAAAAATTACGGAAATTCATAGTGATTAAATTACATTTTATTTAAAAAAGTATCGACAAAAATTATAACATAGATGATTGGCGTGTAAACGGGGCGAGTACGGGTCTAGATTTTCACTTGGTGGGGGCGGGTACGGGTATGGAAACTTGTACCCGCTATGGGTGGTGGGGGGTACGGGTATGAGAATTGCTTGGTGGGTACGGGTACGGGGGATCATATATCCACCACCGCCCCGCCCCAATGACATCCCTAAGTCTTGTTTCAAGACTTACCAAAGTCTTGTTTGAAAACTACTAATAATCTTACCCTTCAGATTTTGGTAGATTATTGATAGTTTTGAGTGAGTTTTGTCTTAAGACTTACCAAAGTCTTTTGTCAAGAGTCAAGACTACCAGTTCACGGACTATATAACCAGATGTACAATACTATTATACATTCAAAGTTATTTTAGTCATTTTTCTATTAATTTTGCAAGTGAAGAAAGGGGGAAAAACAAAGTAACGTAATCTAATTTTCAATCCAATTTCCCTTCTCTCTTTAACTGCTTCCATATTTCTCTAACTCTTTTTCATCTTCCTCCATCATTCAGATAATGAATCTCATCTTCTTCCTTAAATTATTATATCAACCATAATTATATCTCTCTTTATTCAATCAGAATCAATAAGAATTTAATCAATTTTTACCATCAACGATGGACGAATCTTTGATGGCGGATGAAACATCAAATGTATCATCATCATCAATGGAACATGGAACTTTGAAGGAGCATGACACTTTAATGGAAACTGAAACATTACCTCTGAATCGATGGTTTTGGAAAGATAATTACATATTACGCCTCCCTGCCAAGCTAATTTTTTAAGTTCGTATCTTTTTATATTATATAACTCATATTCTTTTCGTATCCTACACTCTATTGTACTTACTTAACATATTTGTCAAATAGCTCATATTGTTTGAATCATCAGAAAAATTATTTTATTTTTAAAGAATTTCAGCGTCTTTGTTAATTAGCTCGTTTTCTCTATCATTAGTTCGAGTAATTTATAGCTCGACTTATTAATTCACTTTATCATCTTGTGAATTGTTTTATTTTTGTAGAATTTCAGCGTATTTGCGAATTAGCTCATTTTCTCCTACATTAGCTCGATTAGTTTTATATATATAACTTGTATTCTTTTTACATTAGCTCATATTTTTATCTTAATAGCTCGTATTCTTATGTGCTAGTATTTTTAAGTTCATGACCATCTTAAGCTCGTATTTTTTTTACATTAGCTCATATTCTTATCTTAGTAGCTCGTATTCTTATATACTCGGATTTTTGAGTCTGTGATCTTCTTAAGCTCTTATTTTTTTTACATTAGTTCATATTCTTATATATTCGAATTTTGTAGCTCGTATTCTTTTCATAGTAGCTGGTATTTTTAAGCGCTTATTATAATCAAAATTTAACATCTCACAAATCTGGTTCAATATTTTTAGCTCGAGAAGTGTTTTGTTCAGCGGAATATTGTTATATGCATTTTTCCTCCTTGATGATGATGCCAATTATTGATTCCCTTCAAGTCACCATCTTAGAATCAAAATTAGGAGAAATTGAGGTTTGTTGTGACTGTCATTAGAGAGAATTATAGAAGGGTTTTAAGTTGATGATACGTAGATTTTTATTTTTATTTTTATTGGGCTATAGATAATTAATTATACATTATATGGGTCTGATGTACAATGCTTTTATACATATGGTTGTAAGATCCTATTTCTACCAATAATCTTACCCTTACATCAATTTAATTTCTCAATTTTTGTGCAAAAAGTAAATGAAAAAATTAGTAAAGTTAGGGAAAATACTAGTGAGTATGGAGTAACAAACATCATTTTTTTTTTTTTTTTTTGATGCCACAAACATCATTACATAAGCTCTTACATAAATCGTAAATCATCTGAATTAAACCATAAATACTTGGATGCTCCATAACTTCGTATATCCAAATAACAATAGAATTAGAATTAGCACCGAAATAATTCACATAAATATTACGTACAACCGAATTTATACTTTAAGAAATTGTCATGTGGTAATTTTTTTTCTTTTTCTAAGAGAAATGATTTAATTTATAACTTTTATATCTGCCTTTGCCATGCGTACAATATTAGGAGGAATGGATGGAGTCTAAACCCGTCTACATAAACTTCAAGGATGAAAATGAGCTACGTTATTAAAGTTTCGATGGAGAAAAGAAAAGAAAATCAACTCTGATCGCCTTTATAACGAAAATTATATCAAAATAAAGGAATAATCTTCACTCATGTCTTACTTTCGCTTCTTCAAATCTTTGGGCATGAGCAAACAATCACTCTCGACAATGACCTTCGCACATGCCTCTCGTGTTTACTGGATGTCATAGAGAACTACCACTGTCTATGCTAATTTAGGGTCTCATATGTCTTTAAACTACTCCAATGACACACGCCACTCTACTCTTGTCGTCGTCCTTACACACCATGCCCAATCCATATCCTCACCTTGTCATAGATACCATATCAATGTTCACGATTTCGGCTACTTCCGCCTAGCCCTCTCGATCCCGATCATCTCCCTACCGCTTCTCACTCATCCTTAACTTTCTCCCTTATCGATTTCACGCCCTATTCCCCCAATCCCTTCATCTCAACCAACATCTCCTTGGTGCGACGAAACACACGATTCGACCTCTACTTCCCATCCTCAAACACTACCTTATTCCGCCTCTTTCATATGGTGTAACAACCAGTCATCAACCCAACACGCTCGCTATTCCCGTCCTCTTCATGACCTCTTCTAACACCTCCATCGGCCGCACAAACCCCTTCCCCTAAATCACCTCCAACCCTAACTCATCTATATCTCTTAATGGTTAAAACTAGAAACAACGATTCAACGCATACAACGCTTCCAAATAAATAACATAAGACTAATTTAAAAACAAATAATATAATCAAGCATCCTAAACCGTCCACTTGTCCAAACACAAATTCTTCAACAAATCAAAATCTAGAAACACAAACAACAATGTTACTATCAACCGTACTTATTATGAACATTCAACAATTCAACACTTCTTTTCCCAATTTTACCCCTTTGTCTTCTTTAACCTTATCGTTATCATCACCTTCCCCACTCTTCCTCAAAATCTCCATTATTAAACCTTCCAAAAATCTCTTCAACTCAATTTAGTTCATAATTTCCTAATTTATTAACAATAAAGTTCATAAAATTTACTTAAAATCATATATTCATATGGCAATAATACAATCATTATCATGTTTTAGTCCCTTAATTACTTCATTTAATCATAACCCACCAAAACCCTACCTTTCTAATTACAATCAACTATCTAATTCCCATCTAAATCATACCAAATTAAGTTTAAACATCAAAAGAAATCAAATTTTTGCTAATAAAACATCTGGGCAGTTGAAAATTTTGAATTTTAAAGGTGTAAGAAGTAGAAAAAATGGTGGGTTATCAATATCTATGTGTTCAACGACGCCGTTTATTGGGTTTGGAGGTAAAGTTGGGTTTCCTAAAAGAGAAGGGAATGTTTCTTTATTGTCATTTGGTGGTGGCCATAATAGTAATCAAATCTCTGGTGATGATTCCAATGGTGGTTCTTCTCAAGTTTTGTCTGCAATGCTTCCTTTTGTTGTTGTCGCCACTGCTGTCGCCGCCTTGTCGCAACCTTCAACATTTACTTGGTAGTACCTCTTACGTGTTTAAATTGTTTATTTTTTTAGTTTACCCGTCAAAACCCGTAGTTAGTTAGTCTTGGGTAAGACCGTTGTACGTCCAGACTTACTTGGTAACTTTAGTTCCTAGTTAGTTAGTCTTGTGTAACACCGTTGTATACATGTATGTCTAGACTTACTTGTACCTCAATTACTTTTTTAGTTAACGGGTTTTGGACCCTAGTTAGTTAGTCTTGTGTGAGACCGTTTGTTGCAACCCTGATCATGGTCTTTAGATGGTATAATAATAAATGAGTATTTAACCAATAAAATGACCGTCTAACCCTAGAAGACGGTCTTATTTTAAAATTTGCGTTATTGGTGTACTAGTTCACATGGGAAAGGGGTGGCTAAGGTGGGAGAGTGATATATGCATTAAATGGTGGGTGCACTCTTGTTGAATGTGATTGCATTTGATGCAATTTGTTTAGTTTATTAAGAATTTAGCTTTATTTCTCTATGATTGTTTCTTTTAGAGTAATGTTTTTCAGCTGTTTTCTGATGACATCATTAGAAACATTAGAATTTAAAGTAGTGTTAGTAAACTTAGTATTTTCTGTGAGTTGATCATGAAGTTGTTTATTTCCATTCTGAATGTGTCATCTAATAATAGTCTTCTGTAGCTCTTTCAATATACTTCCAACTCTTCAAGTGCATAATGTCCCCTGTTGATCGTCATAAGCTGTTAACTCATTGATAAATGTGGGTCTTTGTTTTAAAATTCGGTAGGAGTATAGACGTGATGTGAACCCATGGTGACGTACTGGCGTGTTTCTAAGTGCAAGGCGAAGGCGCACACCTCATGACTGTTGTTTGCGAACAAATTTGTATTTTCAGAATAGAATGTTGTGTAATATTACCTTTTTTGTATTTAAAAATTATAAGAGTGTTAACATGCAAAGAAATCATAGTAGCGAGCCTACTAAGTTATGGCTTATGCAAAAGTGGGCTTAACTCACACTGAGGCATTTTGCCAGTCACATTGAGCCTCGTGCTTAAGAGCGTCTAAGCCATGTATTTTCAAATTAAGTTGTTAGTTGTGAGTTGCGACTGCTGAGTAGGAGATCCCTAGGACTTTTGGTGTGATGCTGTCTTCAGACTTCAGTAATGGATATATGTAGGTGGACATTTGGAATCATCCAGTTTTAAAGTTACAATGCTTTGCTTTGTCTGAACTCTGAATAAAATGTCTACTTCATGGTGAGTCGATAGAAAATGAAAACTCAAGATGGAGGAGATGACCCGAGCTTTTAGTTTGTGACATACTGGAAAGTTCGCTTCTTTGATTTTTAACTAGGAAAGATATATAACAGGATGTCAATGTTGACTATTTTTCTTACTTTATTTAGGGTATCGAAAGAACTTTATGCCCCTGCACTTGGTGGGATCATGCTATCTATTGGCATCAGATTATCCATAGATGATTTTGCGCTAGCAGTTCAAAGGTATTTGACGCTCTCACTTCTTTTAGGTTTTAGTAAAATCCTTGAGTTTTTGGACCGGAACTTATACCCTTGAGTTTGAGTATCTTCAGGCCTTTGCCTCTTTCTCTTGGACTTGTGGCCCAATATGTGTTAAAACCAGCTCTTGGAGTATTAGTTGCCCAAGCATTTGGATTGCCTCCAATGTTCTATGCCGGATTTATCCTCACAGCTTGTGTAGCAGGTGCTCAGCTATCGAGTTATGCCAGCTTCTTGAGCAAAGGCGATGTGGCTTTGAGCATTTTGTTGACCAGTTCCTCCACCATTGCATCTGTCGTCGTTACTCCCCTTTTGACCCGCCTTCTTATTGGATCAGTTGTTCCTGTTGATGCTATTGCTATGTCAAAGTCAATATTGCAGGTACTGACACTTCCGTAAATTACTCTGCCCGTCTTCTATGAATCTTCTATGAGATGGTCTCACATGCGAGACCAACTATATTCAGTATTCCTCATTTAAGTACGAGTAAGTCTTGTATAAGGCGGTTTTACGCAAACATAATGTAAAACGGACCCAGACATAAAGACATAACCACATTACTGAGTGAAAGTAGTTATGAAAAAGACCCGTTCCACAATATTTTGTTTAAGTATAGGTTAACGAGTTGATCTCACAACTGTCTCGTAAGTTTTTTTGGTCTTGTTTAGAAGCTTACCGTTGATTTATTGGTATGGCTCAATTAACTTGATTTTAGGTGGGTGGTTTTTCTTAGGTGGTTCTTGTACCAGTTAGTGTTGGGCTAATTCTGAATACTTATGCCAAACCAATCGTCAAAATTCTCCAACCAGTGATGCCAGTTGTAGCTATGGTTTGTACATCATTGTGTATTGGCAGTCCCCTAGCAATTAATCGCGGTCAGATTTTATCCATCGAGGGTCTCCGATTGATTACCCCTGTGTTGGCGTTTCATGCATCTGCTTTTGTATTAGGGTATTGGCTCTCCAAACTTCCAGGTGTCCGGTAAGTATATGCTCAATTCCATGTAATTTTCCAAACATTGCCACAAAATCTTGTTATGGAGTTTGAGTTACTTTGGTTCTTCCATGACCTGTACCGCTCAAATATTATTGCAGGCAGGAAGAAGAAGTGAGCAGGACGCTCTCATTATGCACCGGAATGCAGAGCTCGACATTAGCAGGGCTTCTCGCCACCCAGTTCCTGGGAAGCAGCCAAGCCGTACCATCAGCATGTTCTGTGGTGGCTATGGCTATCATGGGACTAAGTCTCGCCTCCTTTTGGGGTAATGGCCTACGGATCAGAGATCTCTGTGGCCCAATGTTTCCTTCTTTTGGCTCCATAGTTGAGGCTTCATGATGCCATTTCTAAACTTCACAGCATTCAACCCGTAATGAATGGCTCCGGAATAGGCTTGTGCACCCGTTGCAGGCGCTGGATTCGGAACAGTTGGGTGTGGTATAAAATATCATAGCTAGGTCAGGTTCTAACATAAAAGTTTTGTCTATTTTATTGGCTGGTAATCTGGTATAGTTATTCCATTAATCTGTTGCTGTATAAAACAAAAACTATGTACCTGTGTAGTCACTTATACAGAATGTCAATTACAGAATTATCGAAAAAGAATTGAAGTTAAGAGTACCTTTTTCCCATTTTATTTAAGCAAGACTCTAGGTATCGCTTGGTTCATCAAGGAATATCTTAAATGACCAACATACCCTTCAACTCACATACTTGAAAAAAATAAAAATTTCAACAATTTAGAACCCAACCAAAATGTTTTAAGAGACGGAGGTATGATGGAGTGATGGACGTTAGGTTTGAGGTTCGATTCTCCCCATTCCCGTTTATTGTTTCCATTTTTTATGCCTTATCTCATGCCCAACTATTTTATCCTTGAAACATATCATCAACTCAGTATAAATTACCATTACCATCATTTTTATTGTTTGATGGATGGATGTCACAAGATTAAGATAGTAGGAGATGAGACGGAAACAAAAGTGGGACAAATGATCTCAAATCGACAGGGCAGCATGTTCAAGCAACTTAGTTCACATGTTAAGCAAAGTTAAAACTCCGTTACTTCTTAGTCCCGATAACTTCACACGTTGATCGCGGTGTGAAAACACGTTTAATTGCAACAATAATTTCAGTTACTTGATATAAAGTACACAAAAAAGGCATGTAATCCCTCCAAACATGATAAAAACCATGCACTCTATCAACTATATATAGGAGTATTAGTATTAGCATCGTCATCAGCACAATCCAATAACCCGAAACACAATAAAGCGAACTGACAAACAAAAACAAGTTTAAGGAGAAGATGGAGGTTAAGGGGAAGAATGTAGGGAGCTTAATGATCGTGTTTATTGTAGTCGGAATGCTAACGATCCAAGGAGTTAACGGGCAAGGGTTAATGATATGTAATGTACCGGCACAAAAGTTTATGGTTTGTTGGCCTGCGTTAAAGCAGCCTAACCCACCAGCTCCGACCCCAGATTGTTGCAACATTATTAAGACTGGTGATGAGAAGTGTTTGTGTTCTTACGCTTCGTCGCCTCTTTTGCCTCAATTTGGGATTGATCATGAACTTTTCTTGGCTATTTTTGGTAAATGTGGCCTCCCTAATTGTAATTGAGCTTGACGAATAACCACCGTGATAATGGTTTGTACTTCATCTTGGAATAAAAAAAAAAGTTTTTAAAATGTTACTCCTTATGCCGTGATTGATATATGCGTCTACTCGTTTGATATCGTTGTTTTCCTTACTATGGTTCAATTATTTGATGTTAACTTCGAGTCCTCAACAAAATTTAGAAAGCCTTGTAATTGTAAAAATAAAAAAACGTCGCCTGAGAGATTCGAACTCTCGCGGGGAAACCCCATGTACTTAGCAGGCACACGCCTTAACCACTCGGCCAAAGCGACTTTGTTGAAGGAATATGCGACTTATATTTATATAGCTCTTTTTTGAGTAAGAGATCAACACACAACATCTAACACATTTTTTCCCCTTTTTTTCTTCACTGGTTCATTCATGAACGTATTAGTTACTTTTTTAATTGCTAAAAAGGTGGACAAAAAACCTCTTTTGTTTGATAAAAATAAAAATATGATTAGGCAAATGATTCAGTAAACTATGCTTTTTTTAAACCGTGACGTTGATGATAAATAAGGTTACCTACAACCGACCCGCTACACTGCATTCAACATTTAATCGAATGTAACATTGAACCATGAAAATGATCGAGTGCATAGAAAGGCTATTTCGATTAATAGTAGTCATCTTATTGAGTCCGGTACTAGGATTCATAATCGGGACTCAAAAGGTCCTGACTCCTGATATTGATACAAATCAGTAATCACATAGTTGCTCAACTCATTCAAACACTCGTGGGTACTGGGTAGGGTAGACTCATCAAACGGATCATTTAGGTTAGCTTATGTCTACAACCGAACTTAGATACTCGTGACTACTCTGTATTTGTTAAGATTATGTACCATGCCCTGATGCCTACAGGCAAAACGCAATCAATTCATGACATTGATTTCATTAGTGACCAGTCCGAACATCATTAAAACCTTCTCAAAGTGTAATTACGAAAATGCAAATGCACCGTACATTTATTTTATTTTGTGAGGGGAAAATAAAACAAATGTAAACTATTGATAATTCGGGATATCACAATGAAATAATCAAGAGGGCCTAGCAATCTAGCACCATGATCCATGAAATCATATGACCAAATGCCTAATTCAATGTCTTCCTGCAGTTACAGCTAAGTTAGACAGACCACTGTTTTCTGTTTTCTGTTTTCTAGCCACTTAGATAACAAATTGGTAGAATTTTGTCTAGCTTAATTAAATCTCGAGAATGAAGCAATGTTAAAACTCATATATATATAAAATTCGACACCATAGGAATCGAACTAAACAGGTGGTGAATTAGCCCAGTATCAATAATTCCAATTAAACCGGAATTACCAAAATAAAAACATTAACGTATTGATGAAATGTGACATTAATAAATTCATATAAAATTGCAATCACAAAGTCACACACCAAAACATAACTCAACAACAAAAAAATAATACAATTGCTATTCTTTCATCAACTACAATGTCTTTTTTTTTTTTTTTGTTGTAAAACCGTCTCCCAGGAGACCTACTACTCGAAGAACATAACCAGTTAACCACGGGTTCGATAAATAATACGACCTCTACCAGAATCATAACGACTAACTTCAACCTTAACCCTATCACCAGGAATAATCCGAATGGAGCCACGACGCATCTTCCCGGAAACATAACCCAAAATCACTTCACCATTATCACAATTAACCAAAAACAAACCATTAGGAAGATTCTCAGAAACAGTACCTTCATGTACCCATTTTTGTTCATTGTTACTATTAGTTGGTGGAGAAGGAGGGTTGGAAAATGAATTAAGTATAGGTTTTAGTAAATGGGTTTTTGGGTTATTGTATATTAAAGTGGAATTACATGGAAATTTTGAAGAAGAAGAAGAAGAAGAAGATAAGGGATTATTGTGGTGAAATTTGGTGATTATTGATGGAAGATTAAGAACAAGATAGGATGATTGTTGGATGTTCATTTGTGTCCCCATTTTCCCCCCTTTGTTTCTTGCTTCTTCACTCTTTCTTTTGAGGTGGAGAAGTTGTAATTGTGGATATTGGAATAAGGGTTTTCGGTATTTGTGTGGGTTTGGGTTATGTTTATGAGTTTGTCTAGTTGGGCTTTTTAGGTAATAGATGAGAGGAAGATTATGGGGCTCATGTAGATATGGTAAAATTAACCCATTTAACTTGAATTTGAATTGACTCGATCTAATATTATTCATTCGAATGTTTTTTTGTTACCACTTACCATTGATTATTATCCATGAATAACTTGATAATAGTTAATACGAACCTGAAATGACCCCGCTTAACCTAAACCCAATTCGATGTTTGTAAACTTGAAATTGACTCGCCCGAACTGACCAAGCCAAACTTGACTCGGTTAACCCATTTGTCAGGTCCAAGCTCAAGAGCTCAACTCAACCCATAGATTGAATTGTGATACATTTGATAAACACCAATTCTCTTTAAGATCGTTCTATGACATGAACATAAGACGGATCTAAAATAAAAATAGCCCAAATGCAATATTTAACCCTTTGCTTTATTTTGACAACTTATATCTTATCATTAATATAAACATATTTAAATATATAAGTTATCAAGCTAAGATATTATTTAATATGTTTGCTAAGAAATTTAATTGGGCTTATTTTATTCGGCCAGTCTTATGTATGAAATGGCCTCATACAACAATTTGTTTGGATAAATTAATGCCGGAGACTTGAGAGCATGTTTTTGTATGAGACTAGTATATAATATAATACTTCGCATAGTAGTGGTTATAGTTTTATACCATACTAGTTTTAGGCCGTGCAAAAAATGGACGGATTTGATATATATTATTCTCAGATAATTCAATAATTTGATATATAATGTCAATAACGATGAGATCACGTTACAAATTATACTCATGTGGATATAATTTCACGCGATTGAATATTAAAAATACTTGACTAAATTCAAAAATATTGAAAATAAGTGACGAATAATTATAATTTAAATGCTTATGAAACTATTGATATAAGTCGTAATGAAATTAAATACTTATAGGCCCAAACTAAAACGAACCATAAACTGAACACTCATAATAAAAACCCTAACCCACCGAAATAAGTAATATAATAAGTGCTTATGAACCTAAATAATTAAACTAAGCCTAAATTAAAATAAACCCTAAACTAACCGGCCATAATAAAAACCCAAATAACCCACCCTCACATAACTTAATCCTTACAAAGTACAATTTTTGTACAAAATTGTTAAAGATCGTCCCTCAATTACTCATCTCGCTCCTAAAATTTCTTAATTTTTCCAGTTTTGCCCTTCCCTCTAATTCAATTAGTTAAAGTATAAATTATATATTGTATTCTTATTGAATCGTAAATTTAATATCGTCTCGGTATTTGTAAATGCAAGCGTCTCGTATATAGGAAATCTTATCGTCTCGGTAATACTCGAAATATACCAAGCAATTTCGTGTGAAATACACGAAATATACCCAGCAATTTCATGTAAACTACACGAAAAAAGCCACGTAATTTCGTGTAATTTACACGAAAATTGCCAGGAAAATCACTTGGGAGTTTCGCATAAACCACACAAAACTGCCCCAATGGTTTCTTGCAAATCACACGAAACCCTAAACTTCATCGTCCCCAACCCAGATTTATGGTTTTTTTTTTATTATTTATTATTTTTATTTTTAAACGTCCAAATTCAATCGCAAATCCGCTATTACCTCAAATCGATTCCTAATTTGGCTCTATTCGTCACATTATTAAACCTAAATCAACCTAAATACTAGAGTACACAATTAAA
>VHZZ01010893.1:28656-39126 GCA_009801015.1 Silene noctiflora | reverse complement strand
CTCATTATCATCCCACATGTTAACCTAAACTCCCCCTTTAACCCTAACCATACACTACTCAAACATAATTGCAACAAATAACATAAAAGAATGAAGCTTTAACATAAACAAAGCATGAACAAGCATAATGTAAAGACAAGTAATACACTAGCAATGAACATGTAAATAAATGAAATAATATGAAATTAGGGGAAGAATTATACCCATAATAATTAAAAGAGGAAACTTGGATTGAATTGAAAAGGATGAATGTCTTCCTCCTTCAAATTATATCCCAAAACTAAATGTAAACTAATGAGAAATGAGGAATTTTGCATAAACTAAGGATGAATTAAACTAATTAAACTAGTTAATTACTAACTATTAACNCTAATTAAACTAGTTAATTACTAACTATTAACTAATTATATTAAGTATTACTAATTACCTAATGTGTAAACCTAAAACATAAAGAAAACTAGTTTAAAAACTTGGTAAAAAAAAGCTAAGTAAAAAGGGAGTATATATATAGAGGAGAGGGAGTAGGGCTTTTTGCTGCTGTGTGGCTGCCAGCCGGGTGGCCGACCGTCGCCTTGGACACCGACGCCGAGTAAAATGAAGCAAGGGGAAAGAAATGGCTGGGTGAGCGTGGGAGTAGGGTGGCCGAAGGCCGGTGCATCGGCAGGTGGAACGAGGTTGCTGCATTCACGTGTTTTGGAGGAAGAAGGGTGTGGGAGCCGGTTGGCCGGCCGTCGGTGACATGGCCGGCACCGAGCAACATGAGGCAAGGAAGGGAAATGAAGTAGGGGTGTGTGTGCAACCGGTTGGCCGACGGTAGGGCTGCCGGCAGGGGAATACATTCTGTTGTTGCTGTTGGTGGTTTGTTGATGAAGCATTGATGATGAACGATGGTGTTGGCGACTGTTGCGGTGGTCCTCGGCGGTAGGGGAGTGCTGGGCTGATGACAGTGGATCCCATGGTTGTTAGAGGTGGGAGCCACGGTGGTTGGAGGTAGCTGTATTGGTGGTTAGAAGATGGGTTTAAAAGAAGGTTGTTGTTTGTATCGTTGAGGGACGGGGGAGTTTGTGGAGGCTGTGGTGGCTGTTGTGATGGTCCATGGTGGCTGTGGATAGTTTGGTTGTGATGGTGGTAGTGGAGGGTGGTCAATGGTGATGGGTGGTGGCTGCCAAGGTGGTCGGAGGCGGTAGAAAAAGCTCAGCAAAGACCGTCGTAAACATGCTCGATGTAGCTTGTTTCTTGCTTGCTTCCCATACATAGTTTATTTTTCACCTCCGTCATTCATTCTCAAAATCCCGTCTTGCGACTCCGCTTTGCTTCGCCGTCTCGCCTACATTATTAAATTAAAATAATAATACTAATAATAATAATAACAAACCGACTAATTACTAAATATAAATAATACGACTAATTATTATAAATTAGTAATTAAATGAGCTTTTTAATCAATTAAGCACGCAAAATCGA
Source organism: Silene noctiflora (assembly GCA_009801015.1). Classification (NCBI taxonomy): domain Eukaryota; kingdom Viridiplantae; phylum Streptophyta; class Magnoliopsida; order Caryophyllales; family Caryophyllaceae; genus Silene; species Silene noctiflora. The sequence goes on along the minus strand of VHZZ01010893.1, from coordinate 37,662 downwards.
GTCGGAATAAGGTATAAACGCGGGGTAAAATGAGACTAAAATAATACTTATCAGTGCTTCGTTTCATTCTTTTGCTCCACAAATGCATCAATTCTGCATTAAATACCAAATAGCGGCAGTAACAACATTCTAACATAATGGCATATAAAAGACATATTCTAGCACGAAATCTATACAAAAAGCGATTAAGGGGAGGCATAAGTATATATATAAACCTGACTCATCAATTGTGCTGCAACAACACTATCTGAACCTCCACCTCTAACACTCCCTCTTGGATTACCATATTCAGCAGTGTGAGTGGCTATCTCATCTATCAACTTCCATGCATTATCATCGTTAGTGTTGTTTTGGAATCTCCCGTTGGCAGACGAGTCAAGTAAAACTCGATTATCATCATACAATCAATTATAAAACTGATTACATAAGAATAACTTATGGAAGCCATGGTGTGGGACAGAACGGATTAGCCTTTTGAATTGAACCCATGCTTCATTAAGGGCTTTAATAGGCCCTTTTTAAAGCTAGTGATTTGACCTCTCAGTGCATTGGTCTTCTGTGGCGGGAAGTACCTTTTGTAAAAGGCAAGGGCTAAGGAATTCCAGTCGGTAATGCCCAAAGCTTCCATGTCTAGATCTCGTAACCACTCTGCAGTACCATCATGTACGGAGAAAGGAAATAGAACCTGCTTCACCCGATCCTGAGTCCCCCCGCAGTCAAGGGGATGAAACAATAGTATGTGATAAACTTCTCCATATTTTTTGCAGGGTCCTCTCCAGGTGCTCTTCCAAACAAATTTCGCTCCACAAAATTGATATAGTAGGGGCGAGTCTCAAAAGTTCCATTATCGGTGGTAGGGAGCTTGAATCCTTTAGGAATGGAATCCAAGGTAGCCTCAGAGTGGCTAGCAAGTGTAGGCATTGTGACAGAACTAGAATTTGCAGAAACTGGCGCGTCCTCTTGTAAGGACTGATCTTCTGCGAAAATGAAGTGCTCGTAATCTTTTCCATGTGTACTCAAGTCTTCCACTTGACTGAATTCTCATTGTAAGCTTCTTCTAGACCGGAAAGTCCTTTCTGGCTCGGGATCAAAAGTTACAATCTCTGACCTATTGGACCTGGACATACACGAAACTAACAAGAAAATATCAAATTGTCTCAAGGAACAAAGCCTCCCTGAGACAAAAAAGACAAAAATAAACAAAAGCAAACAGAAAATTGTTGCCTCCCCGACAATGGCGTCAAATTTGACAAGGGTTTAGTCGTATCCCCTATATCACAATAAACCTTAATTATACTAACAAAATAGCTAGTGATATGTCAGGGTCGAATCCACGAGGAGGCGGTGTAATCTACTTGCTAAGTCTAAGTCTGTCTTAAAGGTAACAATTCGTTGAAGGATTTATTTGATTAACTAAAACTAATTGCAAAATAAATAAAAGACAAATTCAATAGTATAAAAGAGTTCAAAGATCAAGTTCACTAGGCAGTTATACGGGGGTATGACTTAACTAATTAACAGAGAAAATATGTTGTTTAAGTCCATATGATCGGTCGATTCTAATATGTCCTTTAGATCTAATTTAACATGCGGTCACTATCATTAAACTACTTCTATTCAGTTATCGCAGCCTATACTAGTCTTAACCCGGTCGGTGAAAATCCTTGTTTGCAAGACTAATCAATCAATCATGGCCATCAATCAATCAATTAGAATTAAAACAATAACTGAACAACAATAGAGAAGCATTTTAACCATTAATTCATCAATTAATTCCCCATTTAACAAGCTAGATCCATTTTCACCCCAGATAGAAGATTTAGTTACTCATATTAAAGGCAATAACAATAATAAGATAGATAAGAAACATGATTAAAACCATAAAAGATGAATAACAAAAATTGAAAGTGTAAATTAAGATTGAATAAATACCGTAAAGAATTGATGAAGAAGGCTTAGATCCAGAATAATTAAAAGCAAAACTAAACTAATCTAAGGATTTTAATGTGAATAATACGTAATGTAAACCTAAAACTAAGGTAATAAAGCTTCCCTAACAAAAGCCTACGAGTTTTGTATTTATAGTAAAAGTTAAATCGAAATAGGAAAGTCCTCGCAAGAGACGTAGTCTGGCCATCGAATACTCGATCGATTATTGGCATACTCGATCGATTATGCACTTCCCAAAGTCTCCAACTCTTGACTTTTAATTCCTCTTAATTGGCTTCAGATACTCGATCGAGTACTTGTAAACTCGATTGAGTATTCACTCTTCACATTGCTTCTTCGTCTTATCTTCTCTTCTCTTCCTCTAGATTTGCATGCCATGCTTTGTGTGTTCCTCTATGCCATTCTGCGGTGTTTTATTTCATTCTTTTGCTCCACAAATGCATCATTTCTACATTAAACACCAAATTGCTGCAGTAACATGTAACACCCCAAGAGTATGAGAGGAAAGTTGTTCCACATCGGGAAAATATGGGGCTTATGATATGCTTATAAGAGATTCCACCCACCACTTAGTAACAACACCTTGTTCTTTTGGGCGTAAGTGAGGACAAATAATAGGCCCAAAGGTACACATCCCATCTTATTTGGTTGTGTTAAGACGGTGGCGGGTCGGGTTGTTATATATTGTATCAGAGCAACCCTGCGACCGTGTGGTGAGCCTGTGGTCAGGAGTACCCGGGTCACCCACCTAGCGGGGGAGGATTCTGGGCTTCGCTGCGGTCAAGTTTGATACACAACGAGGACGTTGTGTTCTTTAAGTGGGGGAGTTTGGAACACCCCAAGAGCATGAGAGGAAATTTGTCCCACATCGGTAAAATATGGGGCTTATGATATGTTTATAAGAGATTCCACCCACCACTTAGCAACAAGGCCTTGTGCTTTTAGGCTTAAGTGAGGACAAATAATAGGCCCAAAGGTACACATCCCATATTATTGGGTTGTGTTACGACGGTGGCGGGTCGGGTTGTTATACAACATTCCAATATAAATGGCATATAAATAATGTAATTAGCACGAAATCTTATACAAAAAGCGATTAAGGGGAGGCATAAATGTATATATAAACATGACTCATTAAAACTCATACAACTTATAGACCAAAACCACGCGTACGATACAAACTGTCTCAATAAAACAACAACAAGACGAGAAACTGTCATAAGACTACAACGGAAGACTAAACTCAAAACTAGTGATGACTCTGTCCAAGCCAGATCCCGCAAGCTATCTGTATGGTTACCTGCTAGACACTTCTCACAATGCCTGAATGGATCACCACAGTTTTCAAAACACATACACAGGGCCAGTTACTGCATAATAAGATAAGACAATCACAACACAACAGAATCACAATCCTCCAACTCCACACTACTCCATACACCTAACTACACACTGGTGTGTAGTCCTGCAAATTTACCTACTACAATAGGTAAACCACTCCGCCAGTGGGGACCACAGCCTTACCACTTAAGCCCCGCTCAAAACCATAGAGCGCAAAACCCAATGATCATTAATGTGCACATCCCCCTTATGACGGGAACCACAAGGGACGAACAAGGGCGTGAAGCCATTCCCGCAAATGACTTCACTCAGCCGAGGGCGCACCTCGCGAACCATATACAATAACACAATCATCCATAAAACTGATAAACATGCTGATATCGAACAATATCATCATAATCATAATCATACTCATATCACCATATCACCTTAACCAATTACACAATAACTGAGTAGGAAAACCCTACCTGAGACGGGAATCACAAGGCTAGCGCAAGGAATCAGAATCTCTCTTCTACGAAGTCACCTCCTAGACAATAAACATGCAATTACGATCTATTCAATAATTAACCCCAAAACCCCCTAATTACTCAATTTAGGGTTTTGAGAACATTAAAGAATCGACATAAAAACAATACAGTGATCTTACCCAAACGATGAAGAATGCGATGGTACGAAAAGCCCTAGAAGTTATAAACCTTAGCCCCTTGATTTGATAGCAAAGAGAAGAGAGGATCTTACGTTGTTTGAGTTTCTCTTTTGTGAAAGTTGTAAAATGAATGTTTAGGAAAACTGTCGATATAATATAAAACGAACCTCTCTTTCCCTTAAAATCAAACCGGACTCAAAACCCATAACATTGTAGGTACTCGATCGAATAACTAACGTACTAGATCGAGTAACCGCTACTCGATCGAGTTCACCCAACTCGGTCGGGTAACTAACAAACAAAACCCTTCCAGAATCTAATCATTACCTACTCGATAGAGTAACCTCTACTCTATAGAGTACCCAAAGACCAGAATACCTGAGGTATTACAAAAACACAAGACCAAATTCGATGGGTGTTGTTTCCTTTTTCATTGATTGGAACAGCCTAACAATGGTTGAAGAGTCTAGATAAGACTAGCCTTGGCATCGATTCTTGGAAGAAGCTAGCACTTGCCTTTTACAAGAAGTTCTACCCACCCGAGAAGACCAATATGCTTAGAGCCCAAATCACCGGGTTTAAGCAAAGAGATGAAGAGTCTNTTGCCTTTTACAAGAAGTTCTACCCACCCGAGAAGACCAATATGCTTAGAGCCCAAATCACCGGGTTTAAGCAAAGAGATGAAGAGTCTCTATATACGGCTTGGGAAAGATTCAAAGCCACGTGTCGCTCTTGCCCTCATCATGAGTTAACTAAGTGATTCTTAGTCCAACATCTTTGGAATGGTTTATTTGAAGACTCAAGAAATGTGCTCAACATGGGTTCTAATGGAAGGCTTACCGAAGTAGATGACAACCAAACTTGGGCCAAGATTGAGGAGATGGCGGTCGATAACTCTGAATATAGTAGGCCACGTAAAGCTACTAGAGGAGGGAGACATGAAGTGGACTCCGTCACACAATTGATTGCCTATTTGTGTGCATAAATGTGTTCTTATATCGATACCATGAACTTAAAGTTTGACAAAGCCATGGCCAAGATGAGTGAAGCTTCCAATTCATCCAAGCAACAACCGGCTCAACATGTCAATACAATGACGGTGACACCTTCTATTATTCCAAGTGGAGTATGTGAGAATTGTGGAACTTTGGGACATGACCAAGAATAGTCTAAGAGCACAACCGAACAACTAAATGCGTTCCAAGTATACAAGAGTGGCACCCCTTACTCCAACTTCTACAATGAGAGAACCAAATTCCATTCAAATCACTTATACAAAAGCCAAAACATTAAAAACCCACAACCATTATACACCCCACAATCAACCCAATGACCAAGCTATCGATGTTTAAAAAGCGGTTTTGCAAGTGCAAAAGAATCAACAAGATTTCTTTGATCAAACACAATAGGATAGTCAAGCCAAGGACATCACCATCAACAACATCCTTCCTCATAACAAGATGATGGAAACTTAATTGACACAATTGGCCTCTTCAAGCTCCCAAAGGCAAAAGGGACAATTACCACCCCAAGGTAATCCCCTTACAAGAAATGAAACCATTAATGTCATTCACTTAAGGAGTGGTACACATTATGTGGGACCTAAGGAGCCCATTAGAGAGGATATTGTTGAGGGAAATGATAAGTCAAAAGAGATGATGCAAGATAAAGTGTTGGAAGAAAGAATTGAGTCGGAAACTTTGAAGGAAACACCAAGGTAATAGAACCTACTACAAGTGAACCGTTGAAGAAGAGAAATGAAGAGAAGGGCAAAAAGGTTGAAATAGAACCTATTGTGATTAAGTTACCCTTTCCAAGTCGTCAAGCCAAGCCTAAAGTTGACGAGCAATATAGGAAATTCACGGAGATTGTGGAAAACTTGAAGGTTTTAATCCCTTTCACAGAGCTTATTACTCATGTAACGGCCTATGCGAAATACATGAAGGATATTCTTACCAAGAATAAGTCCATTAGAGGGTAGAAAACTATTGCTTTCACCGGCACAAGTAGTGCCATTATTCAAGAAAATTCTCCACCCAAGCTTAAAATCCGGGAAGTTTTTCTATCCCATGTACCATTGATGACACTACCATCGATAAGGCGCTATGTGACTTAGGTGCTTGCGTAAGTGTCATGTCATACTAGGTATGTGAGAAGCTAGGAGTGGGAGAATTTCAGTGTACTAACATGACATTGATAATGGTGGATTGCACCACGAAGAAGCCATTAGGGGTATGGGAGAACGTGCCCGTGAGAGTTGGAAAAGTCTTCATACCAGTGAATTTTGTAATCGTGGACATAAAGGAAAATTCTAACATACCCATCATTTTGGGAAGGCCATTTCTATACACCGCCGGAGCGGTAATTGATGTCAAGCATGGTATGATAACCCTTGAGGTTGGTGATGGGAAGATAATCTTCAACCCTGATAAGACAATGAGAGCCCCAAATTTGAATGAACCATGCTTTATGGTTGATCACTATAATCGGGAAGGTGATAAAAAAAACCCGGAATCTCCATCTAAGAATCCTATCAAGGAAGAAATTCCTAGCAGGAAGGACAAAGAGGAATTGTCTAATTGGAAGAAAGAAGTCGATGACATAGAGATAACTCTATTCGGAGAGATAGGAGTTTTTCATGACAAGACCAAGGATGAGGTCTTGCATAACTCACTTTTCATGACAAGCAACAATGAAGGCCTTGATGGCTAAAAGAAACTAGAGATGACTATGCCTACCCATAGTCTTCTCAACAAAGGAAGAGAGGTAAAAGAAGTTAGTGGCTTATGGGAAAATGAATTCGAGGGATTGATCAATCCTTATGTCGGGAACACGATGACCCTAAGCCCAGGCTATGTAGCTCCTTGTCATTACAACTTCAACACGGGATGCTATATTAATGAAAGCTACGATATGTCAAGGTCTACTCAAGACTTCTATCATTAATGTGAACAAGCCTTCGACTACTTCTATGGGGTGTTGAGCAACATCAACAACATCCTTACCTTATCCCCTTGACAAGCTTTAAAATGGAGGAGAGTTTGGTCGAGTCCTCCCTAAAACCACCATTTGTATATATACTAACCTCTTAACTTGCATTTGTTTATACTTCATGCCTTTCAGTTTTTGCATTGAATTTATTTGTTTTATTTTGACAAGTTTTTGGATATGAGAGCAAGTGATGAAGGGTTACTAATTGTATTTTGAAGTTTGTAGAGTGCAAAGATCAAGTGTGGGGGGAGCATATGCCTAGGCTAAACGAGTCTATGGAACGCTATCCTATGCTAGGGAGTTTGAAAAAGGAAGAAATGGACGACCTTGGGAAGGATCCCCACGAGTTGGCCTCAACTCGTGGGAGTTGGAGCCAAAGGAAGCAACGCAGAGGATCCTGCTGGTCAGCTCGAGCAAGCCAAGCTCAGCTAGAGTGAGCTTCTGCTCAGCTCGTGCGAGTCCTTTTGAGCTCGTGCGAGCTCTACGCTGAACAAGAAGTCGTGACGCCCTGCTTTCCCGAGTCCTGCACAACTCGAGCGAGCTCCACTGCTTCCTACCCCTTTTTCACGGATCATCCCCATTTCCTTCCTCATTTTTACAAACACCATTCAAACGCAAACACACTTTTTCTCTCACAATACTAAAACCCCAACATCAAATTCATCATTTACTCACCCAAATTCATTATTTTTCATTGTAAACTTGCCTCTAATAAAATTTAAACACTCCTTTTTCAACATTTAACCTTTCAAACATTCAAATCAACCAAATTCAACCAATAATTTCTACGGTTTTCGCAATTTTGAAATCCTTAATTAATTATTGTAGAACTTGAAATTGGGAGACAGGGAGAGCATTCAAGCAAAATTCAAGACTTGTTGAGAAAATTTCATCAATTACAAGGAGTGTTCAAGCATGTCAATGACAAAGGGGAACACTCAAGCATCAAAATTCAAAATTTTATCAAAAAGGCAAAAGGTATTGGCATCTAAAGTTTTGGTAATCTGAGAGGAAGCAAGGGAAAGTTTTGGAGCTATTAAGGAGGTCACCACTACCACAACACCTGAGATTGAGCGACTCATCAATTTTACGGAAGTAAAATTCCTTGATAATGCTCATAATAAAGTATTTGAACCCCTTTCCAAGAAGAAGTTTATTGCTACTACGTTTATTTGCCATGATACCTTGGCTAAGTTACGTGTGCTTGATCAAACTATGGCCTTTTTTGAGTCAATGGGTTTATCTACCTTATTTGATATGAATGAATTAACATACCCCTCCCTTACCTTAAAACTCCTTAGTTCCTTGAAGTTATCTAGGGTAGAGAATCAGAAGTATGTCGAATTCCGACTCGGAAATGTCTCAAGAAGGATGACAAGGTCAACTTTTGGTGCAGTGTTCGGTATTCAAAGACAACGACAATTCTTTAAGAAGCCTCATGAATTTGATGCTAAGCCTATTAAGATCACAATTGCCGGCCGGGATTTCACATTCTATAAAGAATGCCATACCTTGTACTTGCACCATCCGGGTATACGGTATTGGCATCATTCCATTGCCAACACCCTAATTGCAAGAAAGGAAGCCAATAAGTTTACGGAATTAGACCTTGTTTACCTTGAGTCACATCTAAATTCCCATGGGAGCTACAAAAGCAAATACGATACCCTTCATTTGTTATTAGAGAGGTGGAGGGATATCTAAGTGGGAAAATACAACACGGCGTATATCGTTAATGGAGGCTTGATCACCAAGCTAGCTAAGCACTTAAATCTATGGTTCAATGAAGACAAGGAATATAATCCATTTAAAGGACGCAACCTCCTTGACATGAGCATGCTAGCAAACAAATTTCATTAGGTGTGTCACGACAACTTAACCGGGAAATATGAGTGGCTTATTAAGGATTCAAAGTCTATGATCTTGCCGAGTAAGATATACTGTGTAAATTTACCCCCGAGGTAATTACCTTCTTCCAGTTTCTTGATAAGTACTTTATTTATGTGATTTTACCCCCTCTATTAGCTTTGTTTTACATGATAATTTGCACTTGCTTAAGTGTTTTTAGAGCTAAT
>VHZZ01010892.1:22929-32962 GCA_009801015.1 Silene noctiflora | reverse complement strand
GTTTTAGTTTGGAATTATAAATTTAATTTTGATACAAAACGACGGTATCAGTAACCTACTCATACTGTCTTGATCTGTTGTTTTGCTTGAGCATGATAATTTTTATTGATGACGGTGACTTGGTATTGAGATATGATGTTATGTTATGTTATGAATGATCACTGTTGAGTTGAGTTATACTTATGAATTGAGGTGATTGTGAAATAAATGAGTATGAGATGATGTTGAGATTGGAATGTGAGTATTGGACTGCCCCAGGCCGGTCTGCAGGCCATGTCTCTGGTGGATCACGTGGAATGATATTTGGACTGCCCCAGGCTTAGTCTCTGGTGGATAACGTGTGTAAATGTTTGGAAGGATCCAGGCTTAGTCTCTGGTGGATAACGAGAATGAGATATTGAGTATGTGGTGTGAATAAAGATGAATGTGAAGTTGTAAATGTTGTGTGATGTATGTTATCCTACTCAATCTCGTGGTTGACCGTGTATTCGTGAACACCTGTGATGAACCATAAATGGGGAGCAGACTTGCAGGTGCTTGAGACTAGAAGGCTAGGAGCTTGGGAGGTGCGAGGAACTTGACTTGACGACTTAGTTTTAGACCACTTGTTTATTCAATAATAGTTTTAACATCTTAGTTTTCCGCTGCGAGTTGTATTTACATTGTTTTAAAGTTAAAATTGTAACAGATATTTGAGTTTAATTTATCTAATTGCCTTGGTTTGCTAAATTCTTTTATATACACTACCTCAAGAAACCGAGATGGTAGCACTTATATTTGCTTAGGAGGCCTAGCTAAAGGCTCTTAGACAAATGAGGGTGTTACAGTAGATATACTCCGCTCTATTTACTATCAAATAAAGGGTTTGTGTTCTAACTTTTTGGGCTTTTCATACCGTTGTGTCCGTCATCTTGTGGGTAAGTTTCCTGTGTTGTTTTTATGTCAATTCATTAGTTTTGCTTAAACTCTAATTGGGTAGATTGGGGGTTTTGGGAGTTAATTGGTGTGTAGATGATGATTGTATGCTTTGTATAGGAGGTGACTTCGTAGAGGAAGCTTTCTGACCTTTCCTACGCTAGTGTTGTGATTCCTTCTCAGGTAGGGTTTTCCTACTTAGTGATTGTTTAATTGGTTAAGATGATGTGACGATATAAGTATGATTGTGATTATGATTATAATTCTTAGTATTGGCATGTTTAATAGTAATTGTGAATTATTTTTGTTTGTATATGGTTCGCGAGGTGCGTCCTCGGCAAAGTGAAGTCATTTTCGGGAATAGCTTCATGCCCTTGTTCGCCCCTTGTGGTTCCCATCACAAGGGGGATGTGCACATTAATGATCATTGGGATATTCGCTCTATGGTATTGAGAGGGGCTTAGGTGGTAAGGCCGCGGTCCCCACTGGCGGAGTGGATTACCTGTTGCGATGGATAATCTGGAAGGGCTACACACTTGATGTGTATTCAGGTGATTGGAGAGTTGTGGAGTTTTAGGAAATGTGATGTTGTGTTGTTGTTGTCTTATCTAATTATTCAGTAACTGACCCCGTTTAATTGTCTGTAAACTGTGGTGATCCATTCAGGGATGGTGAGCAGTTGATTAGCAGGTATGCTTTGGGATAGCTCGTGGGGCTCGGCGGGATGGAGTCATCACTTAGGTTTGATAGCTAGTCTTCCGCTGACATTTTGTTATATTTTTAATAGTTGTTTTTGGAACAGTTGTAGTTTCGGTTTTGGAGTTTTCAGTTGTATGGACCTTAAACTTTATAAATTTAATTGTTGTTCTCTTATGGTCTATTTGATCTACTTACCTCGGGCAACCGAGATGGTTGCACTCTCGTATCGAGGGTGGTATTGATAAGGCACCATGATGTATGGGTGTGTGACAAAGTGGTATCAGAGCGATGATTTTGGAACCTGTAACCAATGAACGAACCAATGAACCTAATGAACATAGAGAGAGTCAAACTAAAATGAACCCGGGTAGGAGTTGTTAGGAGCTAATGCAAAGGCTTGGGAGACGTCCTAAAGTCGCAAACTTTCCCTTGAAACGTTGAACCGGTCACAATGGGTGTGTCATGGGATCGCTACTTGTTTTCTTTGTTGTCTTTATTTCATGTGTATTGGATGAAGTATATGGTTGAAATGGTTGGAGAAGGAAGGTGGAAGTATGTGTTACATGTGAGGTGTGAATTGCATGATAAAGACGTGTTCATATGATTAAGTGAATTGTATTATTGGCATATGATAATAACATGTGGTTAGCAGTTTAATGTGGTATGTTATTTTCATGTTGTTGCGTAAAGTTGTAGTACCAAAGTATGCGGGTATTATAATTCGTGAGCATGACTCGATCGAGTAGGGGAACTCGATCGAGTAGGGTGGACTCGACCGAGAAGGGCTGACTCGATCGAGTGGGTATTTTGTTGTGTGGGTAGAAGTCCCTGTTTCTTATATACTCGACCGAGTTAGTAGGGGACTCGATCGAGCTAGTTGTACTCGACCGAGTTAATCTGGACTCGATCGAGTATGTTTTATGTCAGGCCTGTTCAGTTTCTGGAAGTTTGGGGTACTCGATCGAGTGTGTAGTTTACTCGATCGAGTGGCTCCTACTCGACCGAGTACGTGTGTGTGCTCGATCGAGTGTGTCTTTGTGCGAGTCATAATTTCTTTGAGTCGTAGGCTATGTGCTTACAATTATCCCTTTTTATAGCTCAAAGATATGCCGCCAAAGAGATTTGTAGTGTATGTTAAGGCTCAAGAGATGAGCATCGAGGATATTGCCAAAATGATTGAGCACCAAGATGCGCTCACCAAGACCCTTAAGAGGTTTGGGAAGGAGAAGGAGACTGGGGTAGACTTCTCCAAGATGAGTACTGCCATATCTCTCTTCAACCCCACTACCTATTTGGGCACGGGTGCGCCGATTTTGCTCGACAATTGGCATCGTGAGATAGACAATATCCTCGGGGTGGTACATTGTCCGGATGTGTTCCAGGTAGAACAGACTGCGTTTTACCTTAGGGAATCCGCTGGAGACTGGTGGGACAAGGTAAAGGAGAATGCCTTGGAGAGTTACCTGAAGCAGGGCGCGGCCGCAATTCCGTGGTCCGAGTTTAAGAGGGCTATGAGGAATGAGTTTGTTCCCGAGCACGTTCGTAGCAAGTTGCGGAAGGAGTTCGACTCTTTTGTGATGACTGGGGATATGACTGTGATAGAGTACTATCACAAATTCAATGAGAAGTCAAGGTATGTTGATGATATGGGGCTTTGGTGATTTGGCGCTTTAATTTGAGAAACGGCTGGCTTATAAGATTATGGAAAAACTACCAGCGGGGACTCTTACTAATGTTAAGGAAGTTTATGAGAGCGTTGGACGGGCTGAGAGGTTGGTCGAACTGGCCAAGGAGACTAGAGAGAAGATATTGGAGAAAATGAAGGCTGAGAGTGATGGTGGTAGTCAACCTAGTTACAAACGGGGTAACCACAATCAGCCTATGGCTTATTCTTATGGGTCAGGATTTAGTGGAGGACCGTCTTACGGTCGTGGTGGTCGCAGTAGCAGTGCTAACTGGAGCATTGCGTGCTTCAACTATGGTGGTGTTGGTCACAAGAGGCATGAGTGTACCAGTGCTATTGGGAGGGGTTTTCAGAGACAGTCTCAGGGGAACGTTTCTTAGGAACCGACACAGAGCTTTGCTGGCAATCGGCCAACTGGGTCATGGAGAAACCAAGGGGGCAGGGAAACAATGGCGGTTTCAACCGCAATGGTGGTAGTTCCTATCAGCGCCCGTCGGTTAATGCCAATCAGGCATCAGCTGTCAAGTCTACTGCATCAGCTAGTACGGTGCAAGGAGGTGGTCAAAAGAACAATGGCAAGTTGTTCATGATGGACAAGTAAGCCGCGGTGGATGATGCGCAAGTGGTCACCGGTACATTTCTTGTTAATAACATTCTTACTTTTGTTCTGTTCGATTCGAGGACATGACACTCGTTTGTATCGTCAAGTCATTCTAAGTCTTTGGGTTTTGGGGAGTTTGTGTTTGTAAAGGATGAAGATTTCATACCGTCTGGAGAGTCGGTGTCTTGTGGGAAGTTGTATAGCGGGTATCTATGGTTATTGGACAAGTTGATCTTCCAATTGACTTGTTTGAATTTCCTTTGGATTGTTTTGAGATGATAGTCGGGATGGATTGGTTGGGAAAGTATAAAGCTAGAATAGTCTGTCACCAAAAGCAAGTATGTTTAAGGGGTCCTAAGGGTGTTAGGGTGTCTTATCGTGGGTTTGTGGTCAAACCCAAAGTCAAGGTGATTTCAGTTATAACCTTGAAGTCTTACTTAAGGAAGGGGTGTCCTATGATCTTTTATCATATATGGGATAACCGGTCAGAGGAGCCGAAAGCGGTAGAGATACCAGTTTGTGGATGAGTTTGTGGATATTTTCCCAGAGGAGATATCGGGGTTACCACCCAGGAGGGACATCGACTTTAGTGTAGAGTTGAAGCCGGGAACAAGACCTATATCTAAGGCTCTGTACCGGATCGCACCAAAGGAGTTGGAGGAGTTGAAGAAGCAGTTGGATGATCTGTTGGACAAGGGATACATCCGACCTAGTGTATCGCCTTGGCGTGCACTAGTGTTATTTGTGAAGAAGAAAGATGGGAGTTTGAGGCTGTGTATCGACTACAGAGATTTGAACCATGTCTCAATGAAGAATATGTATCCTTTACCGAGGATAAATGATCTTTTTGTCCAGTTGAGTGGGGCTAGTGTCTTTTCCAAGATAGATCTTAGATCGGGAAATCATAAGTTGAGGATTCAAGAGGAGGACATACCAAAGATAGCTTTTGGATCGCGGTATGGTCGCTATGAGTACATGGTGATGCCGTTTAGGTTGACTAATGCACCAGCGGTGTTTATGGATCTTATGAACCGGGTCTTCAGCCAGTACTTGGATCAGTTTGTGGTGTGTTTATAGATGATATCTTAGTCTATTCCAAGACTAAGGAGGAGCATGCAGAGCATCTACAATTTGTATTGAAAACCTTACGCGATAACGAATTGTATGCTAAGTTATCCAAGTGCGAGTTTTGGTTATAAAAGGTGGCCTTTCTAGGCCATGTGATCTTTATGGAGGAGGTGCCGGTGGATCCTAGCAAGATAACCGCAGTGTCTAACTGGGAGGCACCAAAGAATGTGGCAGAAGTTCAGAGTTTCTTGGGTTTGGCTGGCTACTACAGGAGGTTTGTCAAATACTTCTCAAATTTTGCCAGACCTATGCACCATTGATGAGGAAAGAGATCATGTTTCGCTGGGATGAAAGTTATGAGACGACGTTCTAAACATTAAAGGAGCGTTTAACTACAGCTCCAATCTTGGCCTTACCTGAAGGGAGTGAGAATTTTGAGGTGTATACGGATGCTTCGAAAAATGGGTTGGGTTGTGTGTTGATGAAGAACGGGAAAGTCATTGCCTATGCTTCTAATCAATTGAAGTCTTATGAGGAGAACTATCTGACGCATGATCTAGAATTGGGTGCAGTTGTATTTGCTCTAAAGATTTGGAGACACTATCTATATGGGGCGACCTTTAAGGTGTTTTCTGATCACAAGAGTTTGAAATAAATCTACACTCAGAAGAAGTTGAATATGCGACAAAGGAGATGGATGTAGCTCATTGGGGATTATGACATCGATATCATATACCATGAAAGGAAGGCAAATGTGGTGGCAGATGCGCTGAGTAGAAAGAGTATGCATTCCCTATGCACAGTTATGTCAATGATGGGATTGAGAAACGAGGTGACCAACATAGGGATACATGTGATATAGAAGGGGGATGCTAGAGGGGACTTTACAGTTGTACCAGAGCTTTATGATGACATTCGGAGGAAGCATGCTCTTGATTATAAGATTCAGGAGTGGGGGGCTAGGATGGAGAAGGGGATAATGTCTCGATTCTCTATTCATTCTGATGCCAGTGTTTGGTTCGATGGGAGGTGGTGAAAAGCTTTATAAGGACTTGAAAAAGACTTTTTGGTGGCCCGGGACGAAGAGGGAGACAACTGAGTTTGTGGCTCGATGTTTGCCTTGCCAGAGAGTCAAAGGGGAATAGTGAAGACCGCAGGGTAAGATTCAGTCTCTTAAGGTACCGGAGTGGAAGTGGGAATTTATCTCCATGGATTTCATTGTGGACTATCGAAGACTCAGCAAGGTAATAACATGATTTGGTTGATCGTGGATCGGTTGAGCAAGTCAGCTCACTTTATTCCCATGAAAGATACATGGAGTAAGATGCAGTTGGCGAATGGTTACAAGAAAAATGTAGTGAGACTACATGGGGTGCCAAAAGATATTGTGTCAGATCTAGATGCGAGATTTATTTCTCGATTTTTGCAAGAGTTACAGGAATTGATGGGTACTACACTGAATATGAGTACAACTTTTCATCCTGCGACATATGGGCAGACGGGGATAAAAAACAAGACCTTGGAGGACATGTTGATGCCATGTGTGATGGATTTCGGTGGTAGTTGAGAAGATAGGTTGGATCTAATTGAGTTTTCCTATAATAACAGCTACAACAAGAGTATTGGGATGGCTCCTTTTGAGGCTTTGTATGGGAGGAGGTGTAGGAGTCTGATTTGTTGGGATGATAGTGCAGAGGCAGTGGTATTAGGACCACAAATGGTGTAGGACATGGTTGAGTAAGTAAAGTTAATCCGGCAAAAGATGATGGCGGCTCAGGATCGACAAAAGAGCTATGCGGACTTACATCGTCGGGACATTGAATTCCTAGTTGGGGATAAGGTTCTTTTGAAGGTGTCACTTATGCGTGAGGTGATGCGATTTGGTAGGGAAGCAATGCCAGAAGTTCATTGGCCCTTATGAGGTTTTGGATCGTGTTGGTGAAGTTGCTTATCAGTTTGCCTTGCCACCAGCTTTGGACTGAGTACACAATGTTTTCCATGTGTCTCAACTCCGGAAGTATGTGAGGGATCCTTCTCATGTGCTAGAGGTTGAGAATATTAAGTTGGATGAGACCTTATCATATGTTGAGGTGGCTAAGGAAGTCTTAGACCTCAAGGTAAGCAAGACTAGGAATGGGGAAACTGTGTTGCTAAAGGTGTTATGGTCTAACCACAACGTTGAAGAAGCGACTTGGGAAGTGGAAGAGGCCATGAAGGAGCGTTATTCTCATCATTTTGATCAGGTATGTTTGGTTACGGGGACGTAACCTTGTTTCTTTAAGGAGGGTAGGAGATGATCACATAAGTTTTGCTACGTTTTGGGTCAGTTTTGGGTCAACTTTTCTGTATGTTTTTGGGTTGTTGGGGTTGTGTTTTGAATTTTATGTTGGGTTGGGTTGTATTTGTATCGTTGCATTGTGTTGATGAGTAAGGTGAGTTTTGTTTTTGGTATGGGTTTGAACTTCGGGGACGAAGTTCATTTTTAAGCACGGAAGACTGTAATACCTCAGGTATTTTAGTCTTTGGGTACACTATCGAGTAGAGGGTACTCTATCAAGTAAGTTATAATCAGAGTCTGGAAAAGTCATGTTCCGTATATACTCGACCGAATAGGCGGTACTCGATCGAGTACGTTAGTTAATCGATCGAGTGCCTGTGTTTATACGGGTTTTCGTCCGGTTTGATTTTAAAGAAAATGGGAGGTTTTTTTATATAACAATGACAGTTTCTTTTACCTTTATTTTATAAACCTTTCACACAAAACTCAAAGAACATAGATCTACTCCTCTCTATTTACTATCAAATCAAGGGCTTGTGTTCTTACTTTTGGGGCTTTTCATACCGTTGTGTCCGTCATCTTGTGGGTAAGTTTCCTGTGTTGTTTTTATGTCAATTCATTAGTTTTGCTTAAACCCTAATTGGGTAGATGGGGGGTTTTGGAATTAATTGGTGTGTAGATGATGATTGTATGCTTTGTATAGGAGGTGACTTCGTAGAGGAAGCTTTATGACCTTTCCTGTGCTAGTGTTGTGATTCCGTCTCAGGTAGGGTTTCCCTACTCAGTTATTGTTTAATTGGTTAAGATGATTGTATTTCTTAGTATTGGAATGTTTAAAAATAATTGTGGATTGTTGTTGTTTGTATATGGTTCGCAAGGTGTGCCGTCGGCTGAGTGGAGTCATTTTCGGGAATGGATTCGCGCCCTTGTTCGCCCCTTGTGGTTCCTGTCACAAGGGTGATATGCACTTTAATGATCATTGGGTTATTCGCTCTATGGTATTGAGCGTGGATTAGATGGTAAGGCTGCGGTTCCCACTGGCGGAGTGGATAACCTGTTGCGATGGGTAATCTGGCAGGGCTACACACTTGATGTTTAGTCAGGTGATTGGAGAGTTGTGGAGTTTGGGGAAATGTGATGTTGTGTTGTTATTGTCTTATCTAATTATTCAGTAACTGACCCCGTTTTATTGTTTGTAAACTGTGGTGACCCATTCAGGGATGGTGAGCAGTTAATTAGCAGGTATGCTTTGGGATAGCTTGCAGGGCTCGACGGGATGGAGTCATCACTTAGTTTTGATAGCTAGTCTTCCGCTAACATTTTGTTATATTTTTATGATTCAGTTTTGATAGTTGTTTTTGGAACAGTTGTAGTTTCGGTTTTGGAGTTTTCAGTTGTATGGACCTTAAACTTTATAAACTTATATGTTGTTCTCTTATCATCTATTTGATCTACTTACCTCGGGCAACCGAGATGGTAGCACTTTCGTATGCTAGGGTGGTCTTGGTAAGGCACTGTGGTATATGAGGGTGTTACATGACTGCAGTAAGATCTAGGCCTTGATGTTTGGTTTAACACCACCAAAATAAGTTTCAGTTTTGTCCTTGTTTGCATGTAAGCCAGACCAGTGGGCAAAGTCATTTGGAGTGTTGGATACAGCTTGGACAGAAGGCACATCACCTCTAATAAAAATCATCAAATCATCAGGAAAGATTAAATGGGTGAGACCCATTTTGGAGCATTTATGATGTAAGGAGGCAAGGGGTTGGGATTTAATATTTCTTAAGTATCTGGACAGTATTTCCATGCACTACTAAAAAAATCACTATAGACATCACTGAATAAACATCAGAGTTTCTAAAACCCCGATGTCTAAACAATAAACATCAGACTTTTAAAAAACACCAATGTCTATATAATTAAATGTACACCTACCTTTTAAAATAACTGATGTCTATTAAATCCACCTTTTAATAAACATCGGACATTCTAAAATCTCATGTCCATTAAACTCGCCCAAAATAGGGTTAAAACCTCCCCACCCTATCAGACTACTCACATATTCACCATCATCATACCTCCTCTAACCTTACTCACTCTTAACTCTCTAAATGCTCTCCCCCATCACTCCTCATTTGTGACGAGCACCACGTACGCTCTACTATTCCAACGCCGATCGACAGATCGTCAAAGTCGCCATCGTCGTTAGTCTCAAACGTTGGCTCTCGATTTTCACTAGGTCCGTTTCTTCTCCTTCTCATTTTTTTCAATTTCTTTGTTGATATTAGTTACTGATTTTATTTATTACTACATTCATGATTTCCTGTGCTTTATTATTTTATTGCGATTTGAGGAAATTGCTGAATTTTGGGGGAAAGTGAAACCCTAATTTTGATGAATTTGGGTTTGGATTTTGGGTTAAGCTTCTATTTACCTTTTTCGATTCTTTTCCTTTCTTAATTTGATTTTACAATAATACTGTCCAAATTACTTGAACAAGGCCATCTTATTCAAGTATTTGTGTATATTTAATAGATATAATTGTGGGTTGATTAATGGTTGGAAGAGTTGAGGTCAGTAACGAGAGAAGCGATCATTGGGTTGAGGACTTGTCTTGGGAGCCTAGAGTTGTTGTTTATCACAATTCTCTGGTATTTATTTTATTTATCGGCTGACTTTGCTTTGCGTTTTGCTCATTTTCATTATCTCCTACGAAATGTTCGTGTAATAAGATTTAGATATTACTCTATATCGTGGTGGCATACATCTTCCTTTCTACACACTAAAG
>VHZZ01010892.1:2329-12459 GCA_009801015.1 Silene noctiflora | reverse complement strand
TTTGCATGCATAAGATTCACATTTATTTTATGACTAAATAAATATTATGTATATTCTGGAAATATACATCCTTTTGAGATTAATGAATCCCGACATTTTTTTTATATAAAAGAAAATTATAGACATCAGATTTTTATAAATATATGATGTCTATGTTTTAAAATAGACATCATATTTTTCAAAAATATGATGTCTATGGTCTGAAATAGACATGAGAATTACTAGAAAACTAATGTACATAAGTCTATTAGACATCAGATTTTGCAAACCTCCGATGTATATTATATTACATAAACATCAGATAAATCAAAAATCCGACGTCTATTTTTAAATAGACATCAGTTGTAAATCCGATGTCTATTAATCGATAATGGACATCACTCAACTTAACATCGGTTGTGAATCTGATGTCTATTGCTTAAAAATTCCGATGTCTATTCACTATTTTGTAGTAGTGATGTTAAGCACAAAAATGTAAGGGGAGAGAGGGTCACCTTGCCTAATGCCACTCTTACCCTAAAAAAAACCATGAACAATCCATTGAGTTTGAGGGAGAACCAGGAGCTGGAAATGCATCCCATAATCCAAGTGATGAACTGCTGAGGGAATTTAAGAACATGAAGCATGTGCTCTATGAATTTCCATTGCAAAGAGTCAAAGGTCTTCCTAATGTCAACCTTAATTAAGCATCTTGGAGTTAAATTCTTTCTCCCATCACCTTTGACTAAGGCTTGGGATAGCATAATATTTTCATGAATATTCCTGCCCTGTATGAAAGCAGCTTGCTCATGGCCCACTAGATTAAGAAGCAAATTGCTGAGTCTTATATAAAGAATCTTGCCAATGGTTTTGTATAGAGTAGTGCATCAAGATATAGGTCTGAAGTCCATGACAGAAGAGGGCGCCTTTTTCTTAGGAATGAGGGTAATCAAAGTAGAAAAAAGACTGGACAGTCTTGCAATAAGAGTCCTCAACAAGATCCCAACTAGTTTTAATAGTTAATTAACTAAATTATTATGATATGTGTGTATATTGTGAGGCGGAGGGAATTAGTTCATTATATTTACAAGAGGTTGTAAAATCAACTAACTAATTATTATGAGACACATTTTAAATTGATAAAATGATAAAATGATACGTAAAAGTTAAGTGTACATTAATATTTAATTAGTATTATTTAAGTGTTAAATAATTGAATTAAATTAAATTAATATATAATTATATAATATAATTAAATATAATACTTATAAACATTTGTGGGACAAATGTCGGAAATTGAAATGGACCGAAAATCACGTGTGAGCCGCCACTTTTTATGTGATAAAAGTCTCACATGTTGATTAGCATATTCCACTAGGAGATGTTCCTTTCATTTCTTTACATCTTCAAGTCTATAAATACCCCTCAACCTACACACATTATTGAGTTGATTTTTAGAGGCAAAAAAAAAATCATTAAAAAACCTCCTCTTGGCTTGTTCTAATAGGAAGAAAAAATCATTTTTTTTCATCTTCTTCATCATTATCTTGATCAATTGTTGATCATAAACCTCATCATAAATTCACAACAATAATATACATTAACTAATATTATTAGTGTAATAATATATCATATTATACAAGTAATTATACAAATTATCTAGTTGGTAATTTATAGGATTTTTGGGCTTATCTTGGGTGTTAACCAAAGGGGGTCTTCTCCATTGAAGGCTTTGGTTGGAGGATCAACCAAGCTTGTAGATTGTTCATTAAGATTACAATAGTTGTAGTTCTTAAAGCCATATCACTATTCTGAGGATTTTTCATCTTATCTTATTTTATTTTAGCATATAGTTTTCATGCATGTGTCTTCAAGACCATTTAATTAAATTAACTAGTAATATAATATGACATTAAAAGAGTCAAATGAGGGTCTTAAACTAACAGTTCGTCGACAAGTGGTAGCTCAAACGGTCGTTTCAACCTCTTGGTCGTCATCTACATGCCGATACATTCGTTTTGGCAGTAATTAGAGAACATTTGCAGTCCGGGTTAAAAACCGTCTTCATTGTCTAAAACCGTCTTAAAATCGAGTCGGGATATTCTAGTTTATTTCCAAAATATTATTTTAAGAATTTAAATCTCAAAAGATTTTATCTTGCGGAATAAGGAAGCTTACATCTTCCCTAATTCCTAAATAAAATCGCGGAGATCTTTCTTACTGAGGCGGGAAAACCTCAGGAGAAGACGCAGAGGGTACTGAGCCTCTTGAAAAGGTCGTTGTGCCTGCTACGCCTCTTCCTAGGCTGATTTTCGTCAGTTTCCAGAATATTTCCGAATTCTTCCAATTCTTATATTTTTCCTAATTTTCCACCTCGTGATTAGTATAAATAGAGGCCTCCGCCTCACATATTCTTCACGGGAGTGTCCTCCCCTTCTCTTCTCTCTTTGCATTTTAAGACCACGCGTTATTGCTTTTGACGCCTACGTGCTTGATCTACTCGACCACGTAAGTCCAAATCCTTCTGGATACCAGTCTCGTTGCATGACCGACCGATTTGACCAACTCCACTTAATTAATCAACTCAATTTTGTTACTAAAATCCTTATTCAAGGGCACTTTTGAATCTACATCGAATCGAGCAACCACTAACGACAATTTAGTTAATCTCGCTTTGTAAACTAACATGTAAGTTCGAGGGTATAAAATCTCAATTTGTATTTATTTTCTATTTTTATAATTTATGTAAGAGTTTACATCATAAGCATGCTCAAAACTGCTTTCAAAATCATGTTTCTAAACCCTTTTTGACGAATCAGCAGGGAAAGACTGTTGAGAAGAATTGCATCAGCAGATGCGCCATCAGGAATAGTCGCAGCATCAGCTGCGCCTCTTCCAGGGGCTCCTTGTCTACTGCTGCTCTTCTTCTTCTTACTCGAGCACTCGCTATTTTGTTCTTCTTCTTTGTTTTGTTTTCTTTCTGTCTTTTGTAAATTTCAAGTTTTTTATTTTCGTTTTGTAGTTTATTTTCGAATTAAATCCCTTATAATTCAATATTTGCATGTTTTCGCCACTTGTTCAAACTCGGATTTTAAAGGTTCGATTCTTCCATATTAAATCATTAAACTTCGCCTTTTGTATATGGTTTTTCGCTTTATGGCAATCTTAGTATACATAATCTGACTTAACCATTTCAATTTCGAGTTGCATATCAATAATCCATCTAAATTCAAAATTCCACTGTATTTTTTTTATATTGTAATTATTTATGTATTTCCATTGTATGATTTACTTATTTGGCTCATTCACATGTAATGAATGTAAATTTTTCACCTCGACCCAATTGGATGCTAAATTGTATGTTAACCGACTTAGTCTAAATATTCACATGCTAGGCTTAATCTACTGTTTGTTACATTGCATGCATATTTGTCGTATCATAGAACAATAATCACATAAATTTGCAATGTTCAAATTTGGATCCTCCAAAGGACTTCCACCGAATTGCTTCCTCTCTATAATAGAGATGAAAGCGGGCTTGATCTCGAAGTTAACCTCGCCATTAATTTGACCGGTAGTAAATCAATAACCTATCATGTATAGATGACTTCCATGATCATTAGTAGAGGCCTCTATCGAGGCGGGCGGGATTAGGTGTTAAAATAAAGAGCTTCCTAATTCGTACTCTCACCCCTTACTCAGATATCTGTGAGCATCCATGTTCATTGGCATTGCGAGAGTCATGCTAGACATAGAATGCTAAGGGTAACGAATTTCTTAGTGTTCATGTCACTACTTTGTGTCTTGACATGGCGTGAAATATTCGAACGGTTCCAATTTACCACAAAAATTGGTGGCTGAAGAGTCTATAGATCCCAAATACTCGGGGGTGAATTGAGTATGCACACTTTTTCGCTTTTCAAAAATAATTCCGTATAAAGCGTGATAAAATGTTTACTTAATGTTTATTGATTAAACCTAAGTAATATATGCAAAAGGAAAACAGCAAAGTAAACGAACGAGAGGACGACACACGAATTTTTGAAGTGGTTCAGTTTCACAAGTCGAACCTACGTCCACTATTCTCGATTAATAATTTTAGTACCTTTCTACGGATTACAAAATTATCAACCCACTCGTACAACTAACTCTAGTTGTAACTCAATTCGAGTACCGTTAAATACTCAAGACACTACGAGTATCGTTAAATACTCAACATACTACGAGTATCSTTAARTACTCAMCTATCTTACGTTAATAAGAAAGTGCTTTCGATTGTTCTTCTAATGTTCACAAATTGAACGAGTAAGAACGAAATCAAGCTCTATTATCTTATAACGATATTAAAGAATTAAAGCACGATAAGATAGTACACGACTTTTCGAAAATATTGCAAAAGGATTTTTACTTAAAAAAAACGGTTTTTGCACTGTTGAAAAATTAGCTCGGAAATTCTCTGTATTATTTGCTAAGCCACGATTTTACTTTTATAATGAAGCTAAGATCTAGGTTACAAGGAAACCCTAGATCTTAAGAATATAATTAGAATAAAAAAAATTTATTCTAAATATTATTCTATGTTAATTCTTCTTAGTTAAGAAATATATCATACTAAAAATAAGATATAAAATATCTTTAGTTAGCTTAAATGATAAGATCATTCCTTAACAACCATAATTAGGATGAGAATAATATATTAAATATTTTATTCTCAAATCTTAACCAAATAGTGTAGATGTATAAGATATTATAGACTTGTAAATAATATAAGCTAAATATCCTACACATGAGATTTCGTGACTTATCACGGCTCATAAGCAACGACAAGAGGCACGAAACCCTAGGTCAATATTAGGTTAAACCGTAATTAGGGTTTTGGATATGAGGTGTTGGAAACCCTAAGTTGTAGAAAGAAAAACAACCCATAAGTTGTTTTATCTTATACTACTAACTATGGATAACTTGTACCTCATACTCAATAGAAGAATTATGCTCATTGACATAAATTTGATGCCATAACAAATAATCGAACTCACACGAACATTTTCAAAGACTTTTGAAAATGTAAACAATTGAGTCGTGTAATATAGATCTTGTGCAGCTCAAGGTTATAGCTAAAGAGCTATAACTTTAAGCCCCTTTCTAAACAATGTTATAGTTGTGAAGCTGTAACATTACTTATTCAAGGTTAACCCAATTAGTACCATTACGAGATTAAAACCTATCCTATCTAATCTTCCCGAAGATCTTCAGAATAAACTTCTTCTTCTTATGACATCATTTCTTTATCTTTATCTTGATCAACCTTGATTATCATGGAGACTTGAGTAGCTTTGATCTTGATTAGATGCTTGATCATAAGAACTTGTTTTCCTTTGATCTTGATTCGAAGCTTGATCATGAGGGTTTGCTTATATCGATGTCAATCACAATTCTTAAAGTCTTAATCGTAAGTAATCCAATCTATAAGGATTAAGCAAACGATTAAGGGCAAAATGCATATTCAACATAGAATACTTGTCATTATCAAAACATAAAATATATAAACATATACTTAACAGTGGCGACTCCACAAATATAGGCTTGTTCAAACAATCATCGGTTTTAATGTATTTCAAATTGGTAACAGCCTATGGCGTACTTTGGTCCACCAAGGTTATGTGGGAAAAGTGTCGCTGCCTCAAAACCACAACGTATGGGTGGCTTGGCCCACACAAGGGCCTTCCTTTATTCTTTTATTCAATTCTTTAAGTATAAGAGTCCTGGAAGTTGGGAGCTAGGCCGCCGGTTGCCAGGCCGGCGCCGAGGACATGATCCTTTTCTACAAAATAATCCTAAGGGACAAAGGGGCGGTCTCCCAACCCAAAGGCCGGTAGGCCGACTGCCGACTAGCTGGCCAAGAGGCCTTCTCAGCTTCTTCCTCCTGTTCTACCATGCTCATTCGTTCAAACGGTTTTTTTTGCCTTCCCCAATTCCTCTAGTTTAGTCCAAATACATACAAAATTAGACGGAAACACATAGAAACGGTAATAGGGAGTAAAATGCAAGCAATGAAAATAAATCCGTGTCAAAACACGTCAAAATACATAGTATAGAGGGGATGGACGACACATAATAATCACATATCATTGGCCAGCGTAGGAAGCAAAGGCATCCAAAGCTCCAAATTTTGAGATAGTTTGGTGGTTGTGAAAGAGTTTCAGGTATGGGTAAATGTGAGATAGAGTAGGAGTTGGTAATCGATTAATTAGATACTAGTTTAGATCTCGCGCAATGAATGTGCGGTATTTATAGAGTTTTTATTTTTATATTACTTAATTATGCTAAATTAACACCTCATTAATTTTTCATATTTCAAGTGATTATTGAACTGTAAAATTATTCAAGAAAAATTGAACTGTAAAATAATAGTGGTATCTCATTAATTGTTCATTTTTCTCGTTATTGTATTTTATTTCGAGAAAAAACAATTAAAAATGAAAATTAATCCAAGATAATTGAGTAATGTGCTCAAATGTATTATTTTAAAAAGTATTTTTTATACCACGAAGCTAATGATTCCAATTTATAAATTCTCTCAATTTTTTTGTCATGAAAGTAATCAAAATGATTTATAGTTTTGTTTATACATAGTATAAGTGAAGTCATTCTCAAATAATAGCATCAATAAAATATTTAATAGTTTATAATTTTATATTATTTATATTTTAATTAAAATACTATAGTTTATTATTTAGAGAAAATTATAAAATTTGATGAAAAGATTAATTTTTAATGAAAATAATTATATAATGAAATACATTATAATTATTAATTTCCTTATTTAGTGAATACAATTAAATTATCAATAGCTTCCTTATTTAAAAAGATGCTTTTGGAGGGAAAATTTGTGAGTTCGCCTATTCTTTTAGTAGATAGGGGATGTAGCGGTGGAGAAGACGTGAAGTTAAAATGTTAGCGGAAGTTGTGCGTGAGAAAGAAGAGTGAGGTCGGTCTCGACGATGGCATCTCTTAGCATAACCATTGTGTTCAGGAGTGTGAGGTGGGGATCTGAGATGGGAAATTCTATCGAGAGATAGCGAGGGAGTTGATTTGAGGTATTCGCCCCTGTTATTAGAGAAAATATTGATTATTTTGAGATTAAAGAATTTTTCGACTAATGCCTTAAAACGTTGAAAAACATAAAATGTGTCTGACTTATTTTTAAGGGGATAAAGCCATATACATTTTGTGTAGTGATCTACAAAAATTACATGATATTTAAAATTATCATAAGAGTGAAAGGGGAAGTCCATACATTTGAAAAGAGTATTTTAAAAGGGGCGGAAAAATGTAATGATGACTCGAAAAATTATAATTTGTGACTTATTGATTTCGCAAGCATTATAATAAGAATAGCTAGTAGTTGGAATATTTAAAGAAAAATTGGTATGTAAATAAGTAATAATATTATGAGATGGATGGCTGAGTTTCTGATGTCAGGCTAGTAAAGACGGTAGATGGCTGAGATGCGCGTGAGGAGAAGGAGGATGCTAGAGGTAGACTCCATCTTCAAGTTGGCCTTGGAGAAGTACTTAGGGTGTTTTGATGTCCTTAATAAGAAAACAGGAGAGTGAGAATTCAATGCATTATTTTCACGACAAAATTGGGAGACGGAAAGAATTTTTCTAGATATACGAGGAACATGTAAAACATTAAAAAATTTTAAAGAGGCGGTAGACGTAGAGATATGAAAAAAACCTATATTGGAGATGGGAAGGGAAGATCCATCGTCGATAATGGCATCGTCGGAGCCATCATGGAGAGAGTGAAATGGACACATTTTCAAGATCGTTAGTAATGTGGTGGCTAGCACCACTACTATCAACAAGCCAAGGGCGAGGTGATGAGTAGGGCACGACAGAGGCCGAGTGTTATTGGGCATGAGCAGGCTGACAGTTGTTGTTGTGAGAGGTAGGAAGAGCGTTAAAGTCACGAATGGCGACATTAGGATAGTCGCGTTTGAACTTGCGACACATTAAGAGGTAATGACCATGAAACTTGCAGTATTGGCACCTACCCTTGAATGGGCCAGGGGTTTCTTCAAGAGGCAGAGAGGTGGGTGTGGGTAACACTGGAAAGTTGGAGGATGGCCTGGTGTACTGAAGAGGGTAAAAGTTTTGGGTCTGGGCAACACGGTAGTAGCGGGTAATGGGGTAGGAAGAATTGGAGTTTGTTTGATGGTTAGCTTATGATTGATTAACTTATCATGGAGGGACTTAAAGGGATCATTGTGTCATAGGCTCGGATGGCTTCTATAACAGTTTGATAGGTGATATCAAGAACACAGAGAACCTTGGAAACGATATCCTCTGACTCCATCGATTTACCTAAAGCAGCTAATTTGTCAGTATTGGTTTTCAATTGGGTCATGTAGTCCGAAACAGACAGGTTGCCTTTGCGGAATGAATCAAGGGAGTCCTTCACTTGTAAGATATCACCTCAGAGGGTTGCCGTATGATTTGGCGACGATAAGCCAGGCTTCACGTGATGTTGTGGCATTGGTGAGGAGGGACGAGATGTTGGAAGGGAGAGTGCCAATGAGAGCTCCTAGGATAAGGCGATCTTGCCGTAGCCAAAGATGAAGGGCAGGTTTATGCTTAGTCATTTTGGTTATTTCATCTGAGGGTGGCGGAGGGAATAGGATGGGTGTCGTCAACTAATTTGAGGAGGTCGTAGCCTAATAAGATGTTGAAAATCTGATTTTTCTAGTTAAAATAGGTGAGAAGGGTGAGTTATTTGCATTGAG
Source organism: Silene noctiflora (assembly GCA_009801015.1). Lineage (NCBI taxonomy): Eukaryota > Viridiplantae > Streptophyta > Magnoliopsida > Caryophyllales > Caryophyllaceae > Silene > Silene noctiflora. The sequence continues at coordinate 3,692 of VHZZ01010892.1, read as the reverse complement.
AGAGATTTACGTCAATGAAAGGTGAGTTAGTATTAGTAGGGTTTGGGATGAGGTTGCCATGAAGGGCCATTGATAGAGGTAAAACGATGAGAGGTTCGGGATGATGGTGAATAATCTTACTGAAAAGAAAGATGTAATTGGAGGAAGACGGATTTTTATTGGCTCGATACCATGTTAGGAAGAATTGTTGATATGAATTGTGCGTGTATTATTGAATCAATTGTACAATATTTATAGTTTACAGGAGCATAAGTGTAATACTCCACTGAATCGAAAACGTTATTCGGGTGGGGTACCCCTTTGAAGAGGTCCATTGATAGGCTTAAATATGACTAGTGCGTAAGGGGATTGGAAGTACTACTCATATCAACAAAGTAAACTTTCTTTTTTGGTTATCCATGCGAAAGAACTCCACAGTTAAGCGTGCTTGGCTGAGAGTAGTCTAAGGATTGGTGACCTCCTGGGAAGGATCCCGGGATGCGCATGAGTAAGGATAAAATGCACTGGAAAGGACCCGTGTTGATCTGTGGGCCATATACACAGCTTAACAAGCTTACCATGAGTGATCGCTCCCGACCTTAGATTTGGGTCGGGGTGTTACAATAGGAAATAAGGTAATTACAGAAGATATTGCCCTAAGATACAAGCTAGAGATTTCTTAGTAGGGGTACCAACCGACATCATTATAGCCTATGTAGTGCTTGGTGTACCCTCCTTATGCATATAATTGCCTTGTATCAGTGAAGGTACAAGGAGGCGCCTGCTTCTAAATTGTTTAGAAACAGGTTTCCAAACTTTTTATACTAGCACATTCTTTTTAATAGTCTGGTTAGTCTTTCTGCAATACACATCCTCATGACCATGCCTATTACATTTATTATAAATGGAAGGTTTCCACTCATATTCTACATTTGTAGTGATCAACTTACCACATTCATCGAAAAAAATTAATTTTTTCAGGGTATTTCTTTCCAATAGATAATTCAACCATTACCCTTGCAAAATCAAACCTTGTATTCTCATTAGTACCATAGTCTGCCTTACTAAAGGTGTCAACCAGTCTAATAATTGTTGAAAGACATGCTCTCTTGAACTTTAATGGTAAATCATGTAACTTAATCCAAGCAGGGACAGATCCGGCATCTTCCTTCATCAGTTCAGTATCCACTGTCCGTGGCCTTATGACGAGGTGTCGCAACCCTTTCAAAAATAAATTACCCTAGGTACAACAAACAAATGTAGTATTTAGGGGTCGAATCCACGGAGAACGCGGTGGTTGTTAATTAGTTGTGATGGTTAGAATTTTACCTTGGTTAGTCACAAGTTATGGGGGTTGGTTGATTGATTGGTAAATGCAAAGTAA
>VHZZ01010886.1:14179-29467 GCA_009801015.1 Silene noctiflora | reverse complement strand
AAAGAATGGGTAAAGGGAGAAGATGAACACTAAAGGGAAAAAAGTGGTTCACCGAAAAAATACCTGCTATTATAGGTTAACAAAGCACCCATTATATCCAAAGTGAAAAAGGGGCATTAGTTGGTTTTATTGGTAGTTAAAATAGAATTTGAAGTATTTTGAGCAATACACCCATAGTTCAGAGTATTCCTATCAATTAACCTATAAAAAAAATATCAATATAACGGTTACAAAATAGCTATAGGATTATGAATCGCATGATTTAAGACACTTTATAGGTTGTATCATTCATAGAAAAGCATTCTTTATCGTGGTGTTTAGACGTTTAGGGCGTCTAAAATATATCCTTAGTCCATTACAGAATCTTAATGTGGTGGGATTTATATTTATTTTTTTTTATTTAACATTTTAACATATTTGTCTAAAAGATTGTTCAAGAACACGATCGGGAACGCTGAAAAGGAAATAAAAAGAGAGAAATAGAAAGGATTCCAATTGCAAACAAATTTACTTAGTCCTAGAATAAATAAATTAAAAAAAAAAGGAGGGGGTGAGAAGAGTAATGGATGCATTATTTGCAGTGCCTTTGTGATCTCAGATTACAAAAGAATTCACGAATGAGTGATTGTCAATACACACAAGTATACTACAAACAAACATACAAAAAATTGTGTAATTGTTACTAAATACAGTTTAATCTCAGAAACCCTGTACAATTTCACGACAATCATACAAAAAGACAAAAGGTGTAGGATAGAAGTATATATAGCACAGAAGAAGATGAATTTCGACAAGAATCATCGCAAAATTGCATGATTAACAAGCTAATCTTCCTTCCCTCTGTTCTAACCATGTCTTAACTCGAGCTAAAAATTTTACTATTTGGAAGTTCACCTTCGTCGACATAATAAATAAATGCAATCACTGTTTGTTGGACCATTGAAACTCAATTTCTAGATTTCTTGACGCACCACTTTTGCTTTCAGGTAGCAGCGTATACTCCCCAGCAACTGCTCCCAGCATCACCACTCGGTCAATCTGGATAGTGACCTTACCAAATGAACTCTGTCAAAAGGACAAAAAAACCGAGTTAACAAATAAGAAAATGCAAATATGCAATCATGGTGGAGATGAAACTCGGCAAATGTCCAATCTCCTATATTGTATTACCAATCTCATGGGCATGTGTCTGAGTGCCAATTTAGGAATTTTGTGGAAAATCATCTTTATAGTGTGGGTCTCATATATATCTCCAAGTGTCAGTATCGAATACGGGCATGCGAGGTAATATGAAGAGTCGAATTAAGCAATGTCACTTTTAATAAATTGGCTCCTTAGTCCTTACCTTCCCAACTTTGCTCTTGTTCTTGCAAGAAATATGTAGTTTTTGGCCCTTTGGAGGACTCTCAAAAGACCAGGTGAAGCTTTCATCCCACTCCGGATTAGGACCGGTAGATACAACCTGTAAAGGCAACATGTAGAACGCAAAGTCAACATAATGGAACAGATACTACGATCTCATCATAAGTAAGGACTAAAAAAGATGCACCACTTCAAATCTATGTAATTGTCAAGTATAGTGAGCTATATGGAGGTCACACGCTCATGTGGAGGTAAAAGTAAATTAAATTTTGACATAAATATACTAGTGTAAAATTAAAGGTTAATGTATCAGGATGTAAAGATAAGACAATGTGGAATTGCAAGTTACCATAAAGATAAAAGAAAAATGAAATTAGAAAGAAGCATCGAAAATCACGTGGCCCTCAGAACTCTAATATTTAGCTTGGGCCTAAAAACTGAGTTTCTTTTTTGACAGCAAACACTTTGATTCAGTATCCATTCGATGAAACACGGAGAAAATGTGGGGAGCGCCGAGCGGTCTACCCCATTCATTTGCTTTCTATACCTCGAAGGAGACTTCCCCACCTATCAGTTCAAGAGTGTCTTATTTGGACAATTCTTCAATTTCAGTTTTAAATTCCATCAGCGATACTGTGATAGCTCTAAAATATCATGTTCTGAATAGTTAGCAAGTCGAACAAGCCGGACCTAATGAAACTATAGAACACGTACCTTTGTTTGCCTGGGTGGAGTATTTCCTAATGTAAGCTTGCAAAAGACGCTTGCGTTTCCTACTGATTGCCTCATATTGTTTCCACGTTTAATAATTACAGTAAGAGTTCCGGGCAAACACTGCAACAAAAATTCAGCTTTCTCTTGGAAACGAGGTGGGCCGGATTGGATCAAATATTGCAGCAAAGGAATTGCATCAGCAGCAGCTATTGATTGAGCACGAGATACTTCGGCAGGGCACGCAGACCAAGCTTGTCTCAGAAGAAATAGAGCATCTAAGGCAGCTTCTTGAGTTCCCTCTGAGCCTGTTTTGAGAGAGGTCACAAGATGGGGTATACTTAGAGTAGCAGGTTCAGAGGCTCTTAAACGTGGGAAGTTTCCGAATAATGCGTTTAGTGCTTTCAAGTATTCCTCATTTACAGTTCCACTTGCCCACAAATCCTTTTCAATAGCAGCTGCGGGATGAAGAAACTTGTTATTGACCAAAATTTACATTAGCTAAAAGAGGTAAATAGAAAGACGGGCAAGCTTACAACTAAAGTACTGCAGGCATGAGGAATGTTCAAATTTATTTATGGACACCTATTTCACGGGACCACCAAACAACTCTAGAAGCACATATGCCAGTTTTAATTTTAATTTATTTAATCCTGGGACCTGAGGCAGTGACACAAGGCTAAGATGAACCAATAAGCTACAGATAAAATGACAAGGCGAGTAACTAAAGAGATACTGACAAAAATCCACCGAAATTCCCATATAAAGAATTACGCCCTTAGTAAGATAAATTTCGGAGATAGTTCAATTCTGCTTAATCCACAGCACCAAAACACCTTTCATCATCAGTGTCTTTAGAGACTAGGATAATATTTCATTTGATAACATATGTGTATATCTTTATATGGCAAATAGCTTGCTACCGCATAACCGGCACATAAGCGTTAAACCCCATTGCCTCGAAGGCTACCATTACAAAAACTAACTAGATCACGTCAATTAGGACAGGAAGTAAGGAGTCACAAAGGGAAGTTGTTAACACAAAATTAGATGCAATTCTACATAAAAATCCTTCCATAATCAAGACAGGAACGTACCTGTTATAGCCCTCACAGTTTCACTCGAAGCATACTCCTGGATTGTATTGTTGGAGAACAGAAGTTTAATAAACATTGCTGCCTGAATCGAAGTGTCTGGATCACTGGAACCAATGAGATCAAGTATAACCTGGACCCCACCCGCTTCCGCAACTGCTCTTTTGTTTGACCGGCTAGATGTCACAAGGTTCTGCAGAGCACAAATAGCCACCACTTTCATTTCCTCTGTGGGCTGGTCTTCAAGCAAATTAACCAAGGCCCGACAAGCTGAAACAGCATCAGCAGATCGAGCAAGAGCCTCATTCTGGAAAAGATTACCCAAAGCAAGAGTAGCCAACAATCTTGCCTGCTGACCTTGAGTTTGTGGGTCCAGAAGGTACTGAGACAATGGTAAAATAGCAGCCCTACAAGCTTTAGATTCCCTGATTTTTCCGTTATTTAATAACACTTCCAGCAATCTAGCTGAAGTATCCTCACATTGATGACATCTAAGGAGCTCCAAGAGAGCCTCAATTGCACCACTTTCAGCCATTGCTTCAGCACTGGTTGAATCATCACTTTCTAACACTAGAAGTGCATTCAATGCTCCAATTACGGTACTTTCGGAACCAGAATGGAGCAATCTTACGAGAACAGCAATGGGAACTTCCAAATAAAACTCAGAACTGAATTGCAGAATACAAGACAAAACAAATGCAGCAGATTCCCATAAAGCATGAGGAAGTGAAGGATCGGCTAGCAGTATCACCTTGGATAGCTCGATAACGCCACCCTCTTTTGCAATTTCATTCGGCCATATATGTGCAATGCTAACAAGAGCTTTTATAGCTCTTTGCTGCAAAATGTGAATGCCAGATCCAAGAGCTCTTACAAGGGGACCAATAACTTGTTGTGTCAATGAATCCCTTTGCAGGTGTTCCTCTAACAACAAATGGGATAAAAGCTCGGCAGCCAATTGTTGTACAGCTGGAATGTGAGAGTCTAGCAATGGTATTAAAGGTTCAATAGCCTGTTGAGAGGTTAAGCTGTAGTCGGCGCGACACTGTGGATGCTCCAATATATTAACGAGAACCTGCAAGGCACTGTGCTGTCCATCTGGACCAAAATCTGATCTTGATAGCAACAAGAGAAGAGGCTCAACAACTTTAGCTGCTGATGAGCTTTTGGCAATTGTCGCATTATTTGTCAATATTCGCAGCAATTCTGCAAAAGTGGCAGAAAGAAAATCAGGTGCTTCATGAAGTATATCAAGTATGCTTTCTATAACCCCAGCTTTCACCATTTCCATCTTGCAAGATGGTCTATCTTTTCCCAGCTTCACTAGAGCTCTTGAGACAGCCTCGTGGAGCAGGTAATTCCTGCTGTAAAGTAGGCCAACTAGAGGAACAACTGCACCATGAGCCGAGACTAGTTCAGCCAACTGCTCATCATCTAAAAGTTTATCAAGAGCACGGACAACTGAATGCTGAGCCGGAGTAAACTCTGTAACAAGAAGAGAGACAAGTGGCTCAACACATCGAGCTGCAGCCAAAGTAGACCTTATTCTTGTATTTGCGAACAGAACAGAGCAGAGCTCGGCAGCATCGCCCTTAAGTTCCATGGAACAGTTAGATGATAGGATCCTGCAAAGAACGTCTACTGCGTTGACTTCAACATCGGCCACAGCTAGGGCTTTTGAAGGATTCTCACTTAGCAACCTAACCAATGCAGCAATTGCAGCATGTTGTTCTCTCTCCAGGCCAGAATTCAAAACTTCCACCAATGGCTGAACGGCATGTCTAGCAGTTTCGGCATTCCTCACATGGTCTGCAGAAAATAAGCTTTCCAAAGCTTTGGCTGCACTATACCTTGCACCTCTGCCACCTAAGCGTAAGACAGCTATAAGCTGAGTCACTGCACCAAATGCAGATTCATGCCTGCAAATTTCAGCAGTATCAAACAGAATTCCCAATAGATCAGTAGCTGCTGCCTCAGTTGCATCTTGAGGACTGAGTGAGAGATATTTAGTCACAGCCTCAAGTGCCCCTGATTCTACCATCATCATCTTATTTGAGGGACAGTCTTTTGCAAGTTGGGCGAGAAGCCCAAGTGCCAGAAATGGTGCCCCAGGACGATCAGGAATTGGCTTGAGTAGATCAACAAGAGCAGGTATAGCTTTACGAGAAGTAGCTCCAACTCTAATGTCATCAACTCTAAATAATCTTTCTAAAGTCACTTGATCAGGATAACTAACCAAAAAAAACTCTTCAGACAATTTCAAGAGATCATATATATCTTCATCAGCACAGCCAAGCAAAGTAATGAGTCCAATAGCAGCACCTGAGTTTGCAACAGATAAAAGAGTTCCCCGGCTACCATTACAGACCAGGCTGGCTAGCGCTTGTGCAGCAAAATATCTGTTTGCTGGTTCTTCAGACCTTAGCAAATTTGCAAGAATTGGAATCGTTTTCATGGTTGCATGTCCTCGTATTATATCTCTATCTTGGAACAAAATGGCTAGCAGTAAAGCATAAGACCATATGCTACTATTTTCACTGAAATCAGTCTGCAACAGCCAACATAAAGAGCATAGGTCAAGAAGTTTTCGTACAATGCACTTCATCATAGATCATCCTAATGCATTGCAAACACTCAAAAACAACATAACAAAAACTTATCAAGTCGTTTAATATGATGAAAAAAGATAGGGAAGAGAAAGGAACCACAGTCATGTTTCTATTGTTCAGTTCAGCTAATGAGAACTAAAATGAATCATATAGGTTGGAACCTTCTTTGAGTTTATGAAATGGACTATTTATCCTAGTTGTGAGAAGGGATCACCCCTTTTATGTGGTATTTCACATTGAATCAGATTCCATGGCTTTGATCTAGGTTTGATAAATTTGAAAATGGACATTTTATGCAGCTGGAGGATGACCTCTACTGAGGTTTTATTGATTACCATCCTAGAATGATTTCTAAGGAGCTCACATGTGAGATAGGAGTGTTGAAGACCTCCTATCTGATATGCCCACACGTGAGTTCCCCACTTCCATAAAAGAACACACAGTTGATCACTTTATAAAACCAACAACAAACTCCTCTCACCAAACTTTCAATGTGCTTCTGTAGTCGATTATCTCTCTCTCCTTACAAGTGTGGCTAGCCAAAATGAAATCGAGAATAATTAAATAGAAAATTAGTTGTTAGCTTCCTTCCCATCCAAATTACTGCCATTTGGGAGATCTATTTGAGAAACATTTTCCAAGGGAAAGCAAAAAAAATTCTATGTTGTTAGCTTTTTTATTTTCTTTCTTACCATTACAAAACTAATGATTATAAAACGGGAAAGTGGCTAGTTCCTACTCACCAAACAAGCAGCAAGTCTGACAAACATTCAAGATAGACTAATATCTGCTAGTCGAACGCGACACGCGATACGCCCCCAACCAGCCGTGTCTGAGTAACACAGGCAGATATATAAAACAGGTTTAAACAAAGCGTCATACATATGTACCTGAGTGTAAGCTGAAATTTTCTCGGTAACAACTTCAACTGCTCCAGCTTCCATGATCACAAGTTTACTTTTATCGTCACAAGAAGCAAGTACGGAGAGCAGCCAGACAACGATATTGGTACCATGCATGATCCTTCGACTCACAGCAGCTGCTATATTCTTTGCCTCTTCTTCATCCCACTGCAAGCAAATGCTCACTGCCCCCTGCTCATCAGCCTCCTCATCTTCCAAAGAAGATTGAGAGATGGTAAGCACCTCCACTAGAGCCTGAATGAGATATGTACATAAGTATGAGTCATTCAAGTCCTCCACCACTTTCTGACGACTAACTCTGGCTGCACAGGAAAGGAGTGCAGCGCCTCCAATCCTAACATTGGTGTCCCTTGAGCTAACAACCCTTCTAGAAATTGACGCAATACAACCAGAGGAACTACAAATTAGTTCCCCTAGTACAACAAGTTGATCGTGGCAAAGCCTTGATAGTATTTCAATAGCTTTGTCTTGCAATGCTGGTGCTGAGTCAGCTAAGCATGCAACAATTGGAGTAATGTGGGTTCGAGATTCTGCAAGAACCGACCATGCCGGCCTGATTTTCTCGCCCGGAGCACCTGATCTTGATAGATATGCAAGTGCATCTAAGGCTTCTGATGTTGCAAGAGACCCATCATTTGCCAGGTCCAAGAAAGATACTAAAGCAAGAACTGTACCCGCGCGGTTCACACAGTCACTCAGAGCATCATCAATCACACGTCGCTGTAACAAACGAGCAATCGCAGCTGCTGCATGAGTTTTACCAGAGAGAGTGCCCTCACGTAAAACCCTTGTGGCTGGCAAAATCACATCTTCAGGTAAAGCTTTTTCTGAAATTTCATCATCTAATAGAGCATTAGCTACAGCACACGTCGCCTGTTCTGCAACTTCAAGAGCTGAAGAACTTGAAAGGGAAAGTAAACGATGCATTGTATCCCTAGCAATGGAACCCACCTCTGGGCTTTCCCTTACTGAAAGAAAAACAGCAGCAAGACAACAAGAGGAAGCTACTAAAGTCTTTTCTGATTCTGAATTCAGGAGCTTCGTGGCTGACCAGAGAGTCTTAACAGCAATGCTGCTCTCACGCAAGTCTTTTCTGAGTTGAAAAATTCCAGCAAGAGAGGATGCAGACTTTGCCTGAGTTTCGTCCTTTGTGGAGCTCAATAATTTGACGATTGTCTCAATTGCATCATTTGCAGCACTACCCTCCCGCAGAATATCATTAAGGGGCACCACAGCCAACATACTTTTCAAGGCATCCAGAACATAGATTTTAGATTCGGGAAGTTCACTGGTTAGAAGCGCAGTGAGTTGACTGATGGTAGAAGTATCTGACTTGTGAATTAGATGGTTCAATGTTTTGGCTGCAATTTCCTTCCCATTTGAACTTCCATTCTTTAGTAACCACAACAGAGCAGGAACAGCATCAGCACTTTCAACACACGCTCGTATATCTTCACTGTGATTACAAAGGTTTCCTAGAATTGTAGCAGATTCTTCTTTAGCTTTTGGAGAACCAGTCTCCAATATCTGAACCAACGGAGGTATTCCACCAGCTGCCGTGATGGCCCATTTGCTTTCATCATTCTCATTGGAAAGGAGAGAAAGCAATGCAACCGCACATTCTTGCTGCTGCTCTGAAGACAAACCTAGAAGTGAAATTAGAAGCTGAACACCGTCACGCCCTTGAAGTGCATGCCAGAGACTGCTTTCCTCGCAAGTTTTCAAGAGAGATTTTACCAGCTCGTCTTGAACTTCATTAGAAGCCATTGTGATCAAACCGACCAGTAAGCGCTTTGCATCAGCGTTTGTAAGCTTGCGTGAGAGTATAGAATTCCCATACAAACTAGCCAGTGCCTCTATGGTGCGCTCCTGTATGAGAAATGGCAAGTTGGGCTTAAACTGCTTAACCAACGTCTGTTCAACAATTTGAGGGTCTGAGGCTCTTGTTGACTCAGCTTCAGCATCATATATCATAAGAGCAGAAGCGAGGGCTCCTAAAGTATCAGCAACTTGAGAAGGTGAAGTGCAAGATTCAAGGCTTTTTCCCAAACTTGAGATGACAGAAGACAACCCACCAGATATGTTTGCCAGAGCGCACATTGCATTTTCTTGCAATGCTTGTGCATGTTCACCTTGCATAAATTCTTTTGATGGAGCAATAGTAGCATTTATCAACGCTGGTATACCATTACAATTAGCTATCTCCTTCCTTGCATCTTTGCTCTGGGCTGAAAGGGATTTAAGAGCCCCTGCAGCTTCTGCCCTGACAGCTGCTTCATTACCAGACCCTAACAACTTCAGAAGCTGTTTCACTGCCTCGCCGGCTAAGACTGTAGGACAGATAGATGCATCCTCCATCATCATACAAGCAAGGAGATAGCATACATTTGCCTGCGTACCAGGTTGTCCAGAAGTCAGCAATTTAACGAGAATACCCACCCCTCCCGCTTTAACTGTTGCCGGCCAGAATCCCTCAGTACTTCCACATAGGTTTTTCAAGGCTCCAGTCAGTAAATCATCAACCAGTTTCCCAGATTCTCGCCCTCTCTCTAGCAATCCCCACAGCACTGGGACAACCCCTTCAGTAGAGAATATCTTTGCACCTACATGATCCCTAGAATCACCTTGTGAAACCGCATATAATGTCTTTGCAGCAGCAATCTGGCCATCAGATGAGCTGGACCTCAGTAACCCAAGCAGAGGCGGAATGCAACCACCAAGCAACACTTTCACCCTAAGCTCGTTTTCCTTACAAAGAGATCCTAATACACGAGCTGCTTGTATTTTGATTGTTAGTGACCCCGACCTCAATAGAGAAACAAGCACAGGAACTGCCTGTGAGTGAGAGCCTACAGCACTCAACGCATTTTCACGAGTCTCAATAAGTTCTTGCAACTGCCTCAAAGAATACTCTTTCTCTTGCATTGATGTTGAATTCTGTCTCAACTGCTCAACGCATTGGGCAACACTTGCTAGTGTCCCATCCGGATCCTCCATGCTGGTTGTACGGTCTCTGCACAGTCAAGAGATGATTAAGTCACATAAAAATTGTGTTATAATTTATAACTCTTGCTTAATGAAGCCACTGTGAACTTTCACTTGGTTGTCTTTAATGTGTGTTTTGTGGTTCATAATTCTCCATAAGTTTGAGACACTACTAAGACGCTTGTCTCAGTTCAACGAAACCCGCGTGACCAATAAATCAGGGATGCTGATATGATAAAGGTTCATAACAGTGAGTATCCTGAAGATGATTATGCGAAGGAAACCATTGAAACTACAGAGCAAGAAAGCAACAAAATACAGCAAACATATTGGGTCGATTACGACATAAATCCAACAACAAGAGTGATAATTTCAGCATTTTACGAGTTGTTTTCCTTTCATAATTTATATGACATCCAGACAAAATGTACATGTTTTGTTGACCATTTCATGTTTGTGAATCATGGAGATTTAGTATTTAAATGTATCCCTAATTTTCATTTCATACATGAATATCAATAACATTCAGGTATTTAGCTCCAGCAAGCGAACCAAATCTGGAGACATAAGCTGAGGACAAGAGGCAGCATCCCACAGTATGTAACTGATTGGTTGAAAGTCATGAAAACAGCATACGTAAACTCTTATGAACTAGGGTACTAACCTTAGACTCATTTTTGTAGTTAGTGGAGTTGGAGGTTCTGAACTGTGGACTTTTCCATCCACATTTCTTTCCTGCAAGTACAAAGAGTCGTTAGCAACCACTAATATGGTACATATAAATAATTAATGACTGAAATTTTAGCCTAATAATGTTTTCAAGAATCGAATGAAATATAAACAATATGGTTAGCTTAATGAGAAAACAAATTATCCATGTAACAAATTATCATATTATGTTTCGTAATTCTACCCGTCGTAATCAGCTTATATTTGAGCGCGCTTATCAAATCCCTGAATGATAGTAGTAATAGTAATATTAATAGTAATAATGCATCTGCATTATTCCCCACATTGTAAGATTGTAAGGACATTCGACTATTTGTTAACTATGCACCTTAATGCAGCTAAATTTCATGCTTAACTTAGAAATCTTTGGACCTAAGCAGTCTTCGTGCTAAAACCTGATGTATGATCACATCCAAAGGTCCATTTGAAGAGACAGCGGAAATACGATCAAAACAAACATCCCACCCATTCAAATACAATTAACTTTCAAAGGATCATAAACAAACTCAGGGCCACCTAATGGATTTAGGAGGCCCTGTTCTAAATATCAAAATGAGGCCCCAAATTATAAGCAACCAACAATGTATAAAGCACCAAGGATTTTACTTCTTCTTACTTTTTTCTTTTTTTGGAAACTACCATATTAGTGATGATATTCCGATTCCATGGAAATAAGAAGCGTTTGTTTGGGAATGGGTGTTTATTTTCACATTAGGTATTTTACTTATTACAGTAAACCATTTCCCAAATCGCCCCTCTCATTTTCGCTTCTCTCCAATTCATTCAATTGCCCTCATCTCTTTCATCTCCCTTCTCTTATCTCAATTCCTCCCTTTTCTCTCTCCTGCCGCAACCGCCACCATCAGCAACACTTACCTCCACCTACCGATCAACCACCAACACCCTCCACGCTTAGCACCACCCCTTCTACAACCACTACCAACCTCGCCAAACTACTAATCTGACAAACTTGAGTAGGTTGTTATCAAGAAAGTAGGCCATTCCCCATTTCTGTCCTCCAATTATGCTCAAAGTTTAGAGATGTTGAAGACATTGGCACAATGCCAAGCGAGGGATTAATTGCAAAAGAAGAAAACAATGAAGAAAACAATGGAGTGCAATTTCCAGAACAAGATGGTATTGGTCTTCAAATAATTATCAGTGACCTTACTGCAAAACCAGTCGACTGTCACTACACCGACAATCCACGCCGGTTTTCGCTGCTGCCTATCACTGGTGCCCATCCCTCCGCCACCCAAAGCCCTAAATAAAATAACTGAAGTCTAAAAAAAACATAAAAAAAAAAAAAAAAACATTACTTTGATCACTAATTTGAAAATAACGATTTAGATGCATGTTTACATCCAAATCATCAGTCATAATTGAATAAATAAATTTGATTGCTTTGAGAAATTACATGGCTAATAATCAAGGTAATTAGGTTTAGCTATTTGTCTTAGCCAAGGGTATACAAGTGGAAAATATTGCCCAAAATGTACTAAAATTGAGTAAAAAAACAAACGTTCTGCGAAAATAAACTATGAAAAATAATTATGGTCAAGATTTGTGAATTGTGAGTGATATGTGGCCTAAAACTTAGCATGTTGCTTTTTTCTTTAATTAAAAAAAATGAAAACAAGTAATTTGAGGCCCCCTAATTTTATGGGCTCGTTTATGAGAACCTCTTGGAACCTCCCCTTTGATGGCCCTGAACAAACTCAAAAAAATCTTCAAATTCATACAACCTTTGGAACTACAAAACACATACAATTATCAATAAAAATCAGCAAAAAGCAAATGTAGCATGATATAGATAGGAATGAGTACCAGATCATTTGGCGAATGGCCATTGCCATTGCTGCCAGCAAACCTCCGAGCAGTCGCGGCCGCCAGCTTTATAATTTAAGCAAACAAATAATGACTAGATTGAATACTATCGCCGCGATTTCCGGTTAATCAAAATTGATCCGGTTTAAAATCCAAGCATCACAGTCTCCTGTACAATCCATGAAAAATATTATTAAATCAACAACCACAGCTAGTAAATCAATTTCAGATCATCATTTAATTAAGAAACTAAATCAAAACTCGTGTATATAAAATGTAAATCTGGAGTAGAAATGAGTAGATCAAGTGAAATGAATAACAAATATTGATTCATATCAAGAAGTACTTACAAAATTGAGCTGAATTGTAGTGAAAATTAACACACAAATGTAGAAATGCAGATGAATTAAGCAAGTAGAAAGAAATCAAAAATGGAGGAATTATAATGAAGAAAGAAGCAGGAGATCTAGAGAGAGAAAGATAATGGACCTTAAAGAGACTGTCAGCAGTAGAAAGACAAGTGAAAGAGAGAGAAGTGGAGGAAATTGAGGAAGAGTGTGTGAAAGCTGCTGATGAACCTTAATTATATAATTTCCATTTTTCTAATTATTCTCATTTTCGTTTTTATAATGTAATTACGTCTGATGATGGATATTGCGTAACAAACCAGGGAAATTTTAATTACAATCAAATCAAATCAAATGGAAATTAAAAGGTTTGGTAGACAAATGGATTGGAGGGTGATTAACGTAGTTAGTGTTTTTGATATTTTTTTTTTTATCAAATACGACATGGTAAATCCCGAATATATGTGATCAGCTTCTCATCGATGCCATAGACTCGAAGGTATGAAGGATAATTTTAGCTCGAATTATGATGATTAAAACCTGTACTCATCCGTGAATTATGACTAATAATTGAATCAGGTGAAGTAATTACAGGGAGAATTACTGTAAATTGTAATGGAGTAAGACAGTTGTTCCGGTTTTTACTGTTGAAATAGGACAGAGAATTCACGAGTGATGATGGGAATACAGGGGGGACTAAAATTGACAGACAAGCTATCCCACCGACACATCCCAATGTCTGCATTTTCTTATTTTGGCAATTCGGCTACTCCCTTTTTCCTTCCTACCCCTTATTCTTTTTTCTTTGGCTAGTGTTAAAATAAACTTTAAAAAAAATTAGAAAAAATTACAGATAAGCTCATTTAGAAGGGGTTGATTGTACAATACTATTGTACCATAGGAAGTATAATGATATTTGTGCAAATACTGAGTTCTAGTGTATTCTATTTTTTTTTATTCATCCACATGGACATATTTGATCCGTTTTAATTAAGAATTTGCCTTTTTCTTTTCGAAGGAGTACTTTGTTTTCCCATTTATGTTTTCTCCTCTCGACATGACGACATATTAACACAAATTGTAATTTGTAACAGAACAAATAAGACCATTTTATGAAGAAAAATACGCCATTTATCCCAAATTTATTGTCCTTTTTTTCCCAAAATAATTGTCCTTTTTTAAAATTTAGTAAATATTTACGCTACAAATCACTCATCTTTTCCATATTGGTACTTTTTTTAGAATCCACCAAAAATAAAAAGTAAGACAATATAAATGGAATGGAGGGAGTAACCATTATATGATAAATGGTCACGTTTTATCCATCGCCAAATAGACCAACTGCAACAGCATTACGTTAGCAATAATATATTGTCTCTTCAAGAATTTTACTCGTAATAATTAATACATAAAATCTTTGTACAATCTATTTACTATAAAAGCCAAAACATTTTGAGTGTTTTGATTAGCTCTTGATATTTGGGAGTGAAAAAACAAATTGATCTCACCCACGTTCATTCCTACTAAATTAATTGCTCTCTCACCTCCCCACCTTCGTTACTCTAATCATTTACTCTCTCTCTCCTCCTTACTTCTTATACTCTATTATTTCATTCTTTATTATTAAATAAGTGAATGATTCATTATTTTATTAAATTAGTAATTCCAAATTCCTATAAAACATACGATTTTTAAAACCGTCACAACCACAAAAAATATAAATCAAAATTTCGTTGGCTTAGCAAAAATATCACATTTACCAAAGTAAAA
Organism: Silene noctiflora; assembly: GCA_009801015.1. Classification (NCBI taxonomy): domain Eukaryota; kingdom Viridiplantae; phylum Streptophyta; class Magnoliopsida; order Caryophyllales; family Caryophyllaceae; genus Silene; species Silene noctiflora. Next base: position 15,110 of record VHZZ01010886.1, on the reverse strand, counting down.
AGTTATCTCTCAAGATTAAAATGTATAGTAGTCTAATCATTCGAAACTTTATTTATTTATGTGAAACATACTTTTCATTCTTTATTTGAATTTAGTTAAGTTATTGAATATTCAATTGCATGAAATTATATTCGTACAAATTTAATATATAACAATAATAATATTATTACTATTTTAAACTTTAGAATTTTAAAAAGTAATCCGTGCATTATTTGCACGGGCGTAAAACTAGTAGTACCAAAAAGGAGTAATGAAAGTAGTATTTTGCTTTTATTCTTGTTAAAAACCTAACAGTCAAATTGTAGATTAATTTTCATAATTGTACATTATATAATTTTTCTTTGATTGAATATTATAATTAAACGTAATAAACCAGCTAAGGGTTAACGAATAAAATTTGATGTAGAGAGTAGAGCACTATCAATTGGAATCGTGGATCAATTTCGATTCTCATGCTTTTATGTTAAACATACGACGACGATTACATGGTAGCAGCATGGACTCGTTTGTCTTGATTAATTAATATCGTTGGTATTGATTTAGGACAGATTCTTGGGTCGTCTAGGAGGACCGTCCTCCTTCACCTAAATTGGGTCTACCAAATAAAATACTCCCTCTTATTCAGTTTAATGTTCCCCTTTGTCTAATATATGTGAAGAGTATTATAATGAAAGAGGGACATTAGGCTGAATAGGAGGCGTATTAGAAATGAAATAGGTGAAATACGATCATTCCGGAAAATTCAAGATTTTTTTTGTTGACTTAGGGTATACTCACATTAAATTAAATCCATACCCAACAACCAATTCATATAGAGTATATATATATTATATATATATATAGGAATTGGATCATGTGAGGATACACTATCTTTTTGAGGATTGAGGATTTGTACATACAATATCACAGGTTAGTCCATAAAATATCATCG
>VHZZ01010884.1:37111-47212 GCA_009801015.1 Silene noctiflora | reverse complement strand
AATGGACTGTAAAGTCTATAAGAAATGCACACATCACTTATGTTGAGGTACCTAAAGGTGCGCAAAACAAGGAATGAGGAAACTACGCTACTTAAGGTGTTATGGTCTAATTATAACGCGGAAGAGGCCATGTGAGAACCAGAAGAGGCAATGAAGGAATGCTACCCACATCTTTTTGAGCAGGTATGTTTGGTTACGAGGTTGTAACCTTATTCTTTTTAGGGGGGTAAGAGAGGATCACAGCTGTTTTTGGTTGGTATGTTATACAATTTGTCATCATTTTTGTGGTATTTTGCCTTTGGTGTTTGGGATTTTTGATCTTTTGCGCAACATGATAGTATGTGGAAGTTAAGGGAGTTGTGTTGTGCTGTGAAGGTATGAGTTTGAGTTTCGGGGACAAAGTTCATTTTAAAGACAGAAGACTGTAATACTTCGCTTTTTTGTCCTGTGTTACTCGGTCGAGTAAGGTGGCCACTCGACCGAGTGTGCCATACTCGGCCGAGCGTAGTTGGTCGAGTGGAGTTGAGGGATGTTTGGGAGTTTGTGTGAGCTACTTTTTTGGGGTACTCGGTTGAGCTAGTGAGGCACTTGACCGAGTAGGTCTCACTCGGTCGAGTGAATTGTGACACTCGACTGAGTGTCCGGTCTAGGAGTCGTTTTTCCGCGGTTTGATTAAAGTGATTAGAAGAGGATATAGATTCTTTAGTATTTTAAAACGTCATTAACCCTAATAAATTTCTAAATACTCTTCCTAATCACTCTTATCATAACATAAGCAAGGATTTGACATTTTTTGTCTTCGGATTTCGCATTACTTTGTGTCGATTGCGTACTAAGTCTTTCTCTCTAGTCTTTATTTTTTTTATGTTTATCTTAACCTAACTAATTTTGGGTTGATTGGGGGATTTTGATAGCATTTTTATGGGGATTGTCATAGTAATTGTAGTGTAATCGTAGTGTATTGTTCATATAGGTGACGACTTCGTCGGGGAGCAATTCTAGTCGATTGTTGTGATTCTAGATTTGCTATCAAGGTAGGGTTTTCCTACTCGGTATTGCTATATGTTGATGATGAGATGTACATGGTTATGTGATTAATGCATTGATGTCATTAATAGTATTATGATGGTGTTTATTATAGAATTGTGATTGTGAAGCCATGTCAGGAGATGGTCTTCACCTCCATGTCGTATCACGTCTTGTGACTCCCGTCACAAGGGGTATGCGCACATTAATGATCTGAGTTCGTTTGTTGTGATGGGCAGGGCTTTTGGTGTCTACGTTGCGGTCTGTCAATGTAACACCCCCTTCGTACCCGACAAAGGTAATGGGAGAATGTTACCATCTCTATTTCCCGAGGCAGTGTTCCAAAACTCCAATCAAAGAACCACTTAAATAAATAACAAGTTTAGTGATTTACAAAAGATTAAATGATTAATAAATGTAAATTATAACACATACAACTCGACTACTATCTAAGTAATCCAGCTATGTAGCTCGACACCAAGTCCGAAGCACGTCCCATCTCCTACGTGATACTAAACCAACCTGTACTTAATCTGCTTTCCATATGATTGGAAATATCATATGGATCGATAAAGGCACCCAGGAAATAGGTGACAATTTACACACAACCCAAACATGTCACTTTCGATAATAAGACTAAACACGATATACAAATATGCAACATGTCAATGATATGAAGGAGATAAGATTTCACCAACATCATACCAGTACCGAGACACACCCAAACGTACCCACAACTCGGTGACGGTACTGCAACACAGCGCACCAAAACAGCTGGACCGTAGTCCGTAAAAATGTACTCGGGACACACCCGTGGTACCGAGTCCGGGCGTTAATCGGAACCCCTGCCAGACGACGTGTCTCAACCACACGTGTCCCTCCATAACTAAATCCATTAATGTGCACATCCCTTTTGGAGTGGGAAGCTCCAAGAGGTGACCCGAGCGTAAAACGGTCTTCCAACCGCCTTACGTCTCCATAATAACAAGTATCACCTCCACAACTCCTCCAACGATCACCAATATCCATAATGAACACATATGCACACTATGAAGTACAATATGCCAAGGGCATGACTCCTCATGAGACACACTTCCCAAACATTCTATGAATACAATAATTCCTCAATCATTCTGACTCTCGAGTTATCACAAACCAACCTCATGTCATAATACATTTCCGACACACACATAAATCACATTACCGTTCTCAATTACCATGGTGAATGCAATACAACTCCATCATGGATTCTAAGTGACGAATGCATACAAACACACATTTATATTATCAAAATCAAGTAGGATTAACCTACCTTTTAGCAATCTCCATAAGCTACTCGAGTCTGACACAATCACGGTTCATGAAACCGTCTCATCCTATACAAGTCACATAATGCTATCACAATACATCATACACTATAATACAATACAAAACTCCCTTATTATTACACACTAATTACCCATATTATACATACTAATCGCTAATTAATAATTACCTGTAACAAAAACCCCCAAAAGTTAGGGTTCATAAGAAGTAAAAAGGGTAGATCTAAACTTACTAGGTGAAAGGAAAGATGAACAAGGTGAACAATCTCCTAATCCAAGCTTGGATCTCGTAGGAAAGGTGTTTGTGAGGGTTTTAGAGAGAAGGGACATGATTTGGAGAGATAAGGATGAAGAATGAAATGAATTAGGATAAGGTTCTGAAATTAGGTTTAATCGGGTACTGTACAGCTGCACTTAGTCGAGTGCCGAGTTCACTCGGTCGAGTACTCACCGTACTCAATCGAGTGCCCCTCACTCGATCGAGCACTACCCATACTCGGCTGAGTGCCAGCCACACGATCCCCTAAAGGCTCTAGGCGGTCCACTGTAGCTTTACTAGGTCTAATCTAGATCTTACTTAGTCTAGTGTACGACTATACTTTACTCCCGAGTAGTCCCTTAACAAGTCCGACGGTTATCTCATGCATCCCAAGGTTCTCGTACGGGTCCCACAAAATCCGTGTATTACAGTCACCGACAATGGTGGGTTACCTGTTGTAATGGGAACCTGGCAGGGTTACTCATTGCGATGAGAGTCATTGGTGTCCGCGCTGCGGTTCGGACATAGGTTATTTAGAGTTTGGAGTTGATCGATATTGGATTTGTTTACTGTAGTGAAATATATGTGATTGTATAATGGTACCGACCTTGTTATGTTTTCAAAACTGTGGTGATCTATTTGATATTTCCGGCAAAGGGGGAGCAGTGAGTTTAGCAGTTGTTGATGATTGAGCTTATGTGCGGGAATGGACGAGGACACCTGACGAGTCATTTGTATAACTTTCGCTGAGTTATTAGACTTTGTTATACATTTTCGATTTGGAGTTGTATTTTTGATTTGACGTATTGTAATCGCTTTAACATTATCATACTTTTAATAAATGTTCTTGAATGGTCCATTTGATATGTGTTACCTCGGGCAATCGAGATGGTAGCACCCTTGTTTACTAAGCAAGGTCTTACCAAATACTCTTTGATAAATGGGAGTGTCACATGCATTCTACTAGATTAAGATCTAGAATGAGAGAGGCGGACGATCAAGGTAAAGATCGCCACTTTACCAACGCTAAGAATGCACCCTTAGCTTATAAGATATATATCAGTGATTCGTTGGAGATTTCCCATGAAAGAAACTTGAATAGCTCTCGTTCTGGGTTTACTCCTAATTATGAATATGTTAACACACATGGAGAGTCTGCACACATAAGAAATGTGACATATGATATAGAAGATATAAATAAACGTTGTTTACTTAAATTACATAAGAAATATGTAGGATCCCTAAACAATGCAATGAGTTCGCTCATTGAGGTTAGAGAGGCTTTGCGTTATGACTTTCACAAGCACTATATATAAACTTCTAACCCAAAAAAAATGCTACGGTTTTCACTAATATTGTGAGTTCAATTATTGCTAATAACCTTGAGGGTAACCAATCAAGAGAGTTAATAAGGGTGTTACAAGAGATGAAAGGTCTCTTAACCGGCACGCCAAAAGCGTTATAAAAAAATGTAGGCTAAGAGGTCACAAGCCATTTAGAACCTGTGAATGATAAACATAATAGCTTGAATGGATATTTATATAAGTTATTAGATGATAGGTTCTAATTATAAGTGAACGCTAAAATCAATAGAGAAAGTATTAGCAGCGTGCCTATAACTATTCATAACGGTTTTAGTGAGAATAAATCACAAAATCCTTAACCTACTCATTCAAGAGTATATGACTCACCCACCATACATGCATCATGGCGTTAAAACCTCTTACGTTTGAATATGGTGAATCATCAAGGTCTTTGAGTAATAACCAAAGTGCTTATGGTTATTAGGGTTGTTTTTTTTGAAGATTAAGGTGTTAAGGGAGTAAATTCGTACAATGATACTAGATCAACAAAACCAGCAACTGATGCAGTAGAATGTTACCTAATAATTAAAGTGGGTATTCTACACCGATAGCTAACCCCGGAATTGGAAATAGGGGATTGAACCTTCATTAGGGTTTCACCTAATAATTGTCTCCACACAAATAATTTTTAATTTGTATTACCACATTACAAGCGAGGTTGAACAATTTGAAGAATTGTAAGATGCGTCTACTTTCTCTTTGTATACCGCAGATTCAAGATCTAAACAAAGAATCCAATGAAGAAAACTTTATGAATTACAAAGTGCCATATCTTCAAATCGGACAATGCAACTTTAATTTCAGAAAACATTGACAAAGTGAAAGAGTTTATGGATTCTCTTACTTTTTGCATGCATGAATATGCAGAATACACACAGCTACATCTTTAATCTTTAGCTTTCTTCCTTTTCAAAAGCTTTGCTTTTTATGAATGAATGTAAAAGCAACTAACAATGGTTGAATAATATTATAATTAAAATATAAGAGAAAAAAACAATTGGATGTTATGTAAAGTTGACATGGTGATGAAGCACAAAGGAGAAGGGTTGGTGTCTAAAGTATCCATCTTTTGGTACGTAAAGTTTTGAATATATAATTTCATCCATTTATTTACCTGCAAAAGCAAAAACAAAAACAAATGGGATTGTAAGAAAATCATACACCGTATATAGTATGTGGAGAATCTCTTGTAAATCATGTTATTCCATTATTGTACACATTTTAAGGAAAATTCTCATTTCAGACGAGTGGTAGCAATCTGAAATTAAGATCAGACCAATAAATCTATGACTAATGTCTCAATCCGAATGACCAGCAAAAATTGACTTCTCTGGCCGACTCAATCCCGATCCAAATCCGAACCTAATTAGCAATGACCGATACGGAATTGTTCTAATTCACCCAATTGATTGATTTGAAACAAAATATTTTATAATTAAAACCCTATTTAGTCTCATTATTATCCAAATGACTGGACTCAACCCAACTTAATTGACCGTCTTGAACTAATCCAAAAGACCCAAACCAATACCCTTAAGCTAGGGAGAACCTGCTCATACGACGACCATGGTTTGTATCATAATGACATACACAACAACACTATATATGTACTCCCTTCTTCTCAATCATTTACTTACCTTTACTTAAAATATCTCTCCCAACAAATAAAAAAGATAAACAAATAAATGAGACAGTAGTATATATGTTTCTTCATCCAACAATTCGTCTCATATAAAAGCTAAAAAAATGTTTACTTTTAATCATCTTTAGTACTCCATATAAAAATGTAGCATAAAGTTTGATAAATAATGATGAAAAGAAGAAGAGTATATTCATGAAAACTTACTGCTTCCACCAAAAGCTCTACAAATGAAAGTGAGGAAGATGATGAGGATACCAATGGCAGCTAATAATCCGACTATCAATGCAAATGTCCTTACACCCTTGTTTTTCTCGGACCCTTCAAAGGGAAACAAATGATCGGGATGGAGGGAGTATGTATATCAGTAATTATCTGAACAAATTGTCGCAAACTGAAGATGTCGAGTTTGTTAGAGAGAACATACCATCTGAATCGAAAAAACCGCGGCCACCACCAACAGTATACCTAACATAACATTTACCCAAGTACATATCTCCATAGCCCGCGGTATCACACGCCATTTTAACCTGTTTAACCGCCTCCTGTAAACAATCCTGGCATTGACCTCCACTTAAGTCCCCTATACACTGTGCTATCGCCGCCACATCCTTTGACCCACCCACCCTAAATAGGCCACCTCCTCCGCTCACTAAACCGTCTAACATTGCATCTCGGCTTCCCACATCCTTCTTTGTTGGACCGCATTTCTTGTACACCACTGTCTTGTCTTCAGTCCCTAGAAATGTGTCATTATCAAACTTGACAAAGCAACCTGGTAACAAGTAAATTTACACGTGAGTCTTACATAAGAAAAGAGAATAACAAGGTTAAAATCCAGGTGTTCCAAATAACTGTTTTTATTTTTTCTTCGAGGGTCAGCGTGATTGCCCAAATTTCCATAGAATTGTTTACGTTTGCTTTTTGGGCACTATTCAAATGTGAGGAGAATCTTCAATAAAACGTCTAATATATAACATAAAAGATAGTCATATGAGCTGTTGTTCAAATTCTCTTACCGAGCTGAATATCAATGCAAACTTGTATAACTTTTAGTAATATGTAACAAAAGATATGAACAAAACAAAACGAGCATTGATATATACAAGTATACGTGTATAAAGCAAACGTAAATTATCCAATGGAACAGAGGAAGTATCCTATTTCTTTCAACATATTATACTTTTTAAATTAATTATTAGTCCACATTATTTAAAAAGAGGAATGATTTAATAATGCATGAAAATTAACCTTGGAGTTGAACAACAGAGCCACAAGAGCCAGGGCAAAGTGAACCAAACTGATTGACAGAGTGGACAATACAAGAGGCACAATCAGGCATGGAGAGATCCCCTCGGCATTGATACAAGCCATAAACGACGTCATGTGGCGAGGTTCCAACAACGGTAAAATGGTTGTAGGAGGAGTAAGTGGCTGAGTTAACAAGAGAGGTTAGGAGGGAGTTGAGGTTAGCCATGTAGGAGGTGTCGTCAGGGCTGAACTTGAGTTGAGAGCAGCCACCGTAGATGAACGAGTGTAAAGCGATCGAATTGGTGGTGGTTAGAAGAGTTGAGAGGAAAAGGAGGAGTAGTAGTGAAAGTTTTGTTGTTGATGATGTTGATGTTGCCATTGAAGAAATGGTTTGTGATGTGGAGTGACTATTAAAGAAGGGAGATAGTGATTTGTAATAGAAGTTTTGGTGTTAGTGGAACCTTTATATGTGTACTAATAAGCTCATGCCTCTATGGTTTTAAGGATGACCATTAGGGGTATTTGGGTACATTACACTGGTTTAAGAGGTGTCATATACTCCTTCTGTCACGGTTATTTGTTTACTTATTCCATTTTAGAGTATGGTTTCATTCATTTGTTTACCTTTATATTTTGGAAATGTTTTAAAAGGGCAATTCAATTGTTCCCCTCATCTCTCCTTGGTCATTATATCAAAACCAAAGATAAACAAATGATCAGAACAGAGGGAGTACAGTTATTGAATTGTGAATACTTATTGTGTGTCACCGCCTTATCGGGCGCTATCTATATCTATATAAAAGTATAATACAGAAACACGTGGCAGTCCCATATTCACTCTCACATATGTTTTCCCGCCTAAGTAAACATAAGAAAAAAAATCTATACAATTTACACTATCAATGATATATAAGGCAAATGACAATGATTGATTTGATTATAAGTACTATACCCAAAAATAATCTAAACTATTTGGAAAATTTAAGCATAAAATAATAATCCAACTAAATAATTGTGATATTACTTGCCGAAAAAAAGAAAGAAAAAAAAACATGTCATAAATATTATTACATTTCCATTATCTTATAGCATAACCCAAAAATAATCCAAACTCACTTATATCAAAAAAAAAATATTCATAAAAAAATTCTACTGAATATAAACAAATTATAGATATTATATGGTGCATTCATATCCATATATGTGATAATACATACCCACTAAATATTCTAATTGTCAATATGATATGACAATGAATATTTGTTTTCTTAATCGATCTTAAAATACACTGCAAAACGGCAAATGTTATATTTTTACCACCAATTGCAATATGACTAAGAACTCATAAATAAGACTACCATTTAGGCATTACACATTATAATCATTTAAATAATGGCCAAGGGCACAAATCATGATATGATTAAAAACATAACACAAGCCAAATAATGTATTAACATTATGATCAAATAATACTAGTATTTTGATTCACCTTAAAAAAAGAGTTGCGTTATAAGATGCACTTAAATTTTTTACAATCATTTGTTTTTTTGTTAATATATTTACTTTTAACCTCAAACCATTGATTAATTTCACAAATTGCAAACCTTTCATAAAAGATTTTCTTATTTCACAAATTCTTAATTAAGACTGTCTTAACTTAAGACGACACTCACAACCAATTTAAATAAAACAAATGATATATCCTTATTTACTCATTTCTCCTTCCATTATTTGACCCGTTTTGGCGTGGTCTTACGACCTTTACTTGCTTTTGTATCCCAAATTTCCTCTTCTACGAGTTTTATTGCGGCTTGTAGGATTTGAGACGGAAACATGAAATTGGGAACAAGTAAAGTCATTGGAGGAGAAAAGAAAGAAGAAGAGGAAGAAAAAAAGCTGAAGAAGGTCTCCTAGCCGGTAGGCGGCCGGCTGGGGACCCCCCCACTTGGCCAGAGTTGAAGGAATTATGCAGGACCTCCCAGCCGGTAAGCCACCGGCAACCGGTTGGCCGGCTGGGAATGCAAGGAGAAGTATAGTTGAGAGAATTTTGGGAAAACTTACAGGAACCTCCCAGCCGGTCATCCCACCGGCAGCCGACTGACCAGCACTACACACTTGATGGTTCCAGTTTGACCAAAATGATACAGAGGACTTCCAGCCGATCAGCCCACGGGCAGCCGGCTGACCGGCTGGGCATACCTGATGACTTCCTCAATCACCAAAATGTTACAGAAGACTCCCAGCCGGCACGGCCACCGACGGTCGGTCAACCAGCTAGGAGACCCTGAAGACGAGTTTCAGCCCAACTTCTAATTTTGAGACAACCTATAAATACCCCCCTAATTGATACAACCCTAGATATTTGAACTTAGTCTATTTTTATGCAAGCTTTCCTTAATCATTTCCTTAGTCATTCCTTAATTAAAGCCTTAATTACTTAGTTATTTAGCAAGAATTCAATAGTTTACATTTGAGTATTGGATTGTAATAGAAGATACTCAAGGATTTCTTCATTTATTAATCAAAAACTCAATCTTTCTTTTGTTGTTGGTATAACTTTCTCCGTTTTAGTTTAATTTTCATTTGTTTACTTTCCTTTCCTTTCATTTCCTTAATTGTTGTTTTCATCTAGTTTATTGTTTCTTGTTATGCATAGAAGGTGTTTGGTAAATTATTTGTGTGAAAGTTTGTTCATTTCTACTTAAACATTCTATCTTTAGGCTTTGTTAGTCATTGTTTAGTTTAATTAGTAATTTCTCATCTTTGTTTGTACATTTTCATGCTAATTAGTAATTGGTTAACTTTAAACATGTTTAATTACCAAGATTTCATCTTTATTACTTGTTTTGTCTTATTAAACATGATTAGTGAGTAGTCCTCTTATTACTAGGACTCGATTATCCCCGACATGAGCAAGCTACTTGTTTAAGATCCATTTAATTGGGCATTTTAGGTGGTGATAAGGGTGAATTTAATGATAGAATTGTTTGTTGGACTTGTTGAGTGTTGCATTGGTCCTTGACCCTTGACCATCGGTGAGAATCGATTAGGTAGGGGATTGGGTACCCTAGCTAGTTCATTGGTCAACCTTGGTTGAGACCGAAAGGGAGAACCTTGGGAGGACCCTTTGATTTAGGGTTTCAAATCGACCCACGAGAGTGGGAGTAGGATGACTCGGGAATATGGCGGGATTTCATTGCCCTAGTGTCGTTTCTTGGCTTCCTCGGGAATTGTGCA
>VHZZ01010881.1:48062-64696 GCA_009801015.1 Silene noctiflora | reverse complement strand
GTTGTTATAGGCTGTATCTGTAGTAGTGTAGATGTAAATGTCCAATACTTTCCTGCCTTGTCACATGTGATTCGGGCATTGGCTCTCTTGGCCCTGCTGCAAGGACACGCAGAACAGTTAGCTACAAAAAACATCTGGGTAATCAACAAAAACATCAATTAGAGTCTAAATCATCATACCMAGAAACATCATCATCATCATCAGATAAAGAAGATGAAGAGGGTGAAAAAGTCAAATATCACATATTAAAGATCATTGATATGCCCTCACCAATTCCCCTAGATAAGAGCAACATCCACACTTTTCCATTATTGTTTGTGCCCGTCTCTTATATCCGTGTTTGCAGTGATTTGGGGGACAAAGAGCWTCACTATACTATACTATCATCRAAATCAAATATCATAGAGCAACACCAAAATCCCTTCGATAAGAGCAGCATCCCTTCCATTATTGTTGGGAATATCTTAGAGATCAAAGATACACTTTTCCATTATTGTTTGTACCGGTCTCTTATATCCAGCTTGTAAACGATCATTCTCTAAAGATGAAGATGATTATATTGCTAATGGCGAAATTCAACTGCATCAACAACTCAATCCAGTTTGTAAACAAACGGATGAATGGACTGTAGAAAACCAAAAAAAATGGACCCTAATTCTCTAAAGAAGATGAAGATGATTATATTGTTAATGGTGGAATTCAACTGCAGCAACAACTCAATCCAGTTTGTAAACAATCCGATGAATGCATTGGAGAAAAGGAAAAAGAAAGCAACCCTCATTCTCTAAAGATGAAGGTGGGAACCCGCATTCTCAGTTTATAAACAACCGGATGCATGCATTGGAGGAAAGGAAAAGTGGAAGTGGAAGAAGTGAGTGTGGTGCACAGTTCCTAAGCAACAGTAAGGGAAGTGGGAGGAATGGTCAGGATGGAGTTTAGAAAGAACCGTAAGGTGAGGATGCAAATGAGGGAGATGATGTGTGGTGCAGATTTGCAGCGCACTATTCATAAGGATCTCAATGTTCCTAAGCAACCGTAAGGGGAAGTTTGCACATTTTAGGAGTAAAAGATATGTGTGGCCCAAATTCAATGGCATGTATAAGTAGTGTGTTTTGTGTGATCTAAATTGGCTTTCTAATTTTTTGTACAAAACGGAAAGGGGAAGAAAATATAGAATAGGAGGGAGTATTATATTTTTGGGTGTAAACGTAATAGCTTATTAGCTTGCTAACCACGTAAATCAGGTAAGTTATCCGAAGCCTAGAAGCCATAGACACGCCTAGAAGCCATAGACACGACCATAAATACTCCACAAGATTGTTCATGAAGAGGCTTAAACAAGTTTTAATCACTTGACTCCACACTCGTGGGTCTAACACAAAGACTTGAACGGATTACTCAACAATTATCTTTATTTGTTTTACACTACTTACACGCCATCGGGTTCGACCTGGAATTAGGAAGGATTCGAAAAAAAATTTGTACTCCCTACCAATTAAATATTCTGATTTGGTTATTGATCCACATTTTTTTTTCCGGATACCGGTTTTTGATCCAAACCAGTTTAGACCGAAAAAACCGAAACTTATGTTAAATTTTTTTCCAGTAAATTAGTTTAAATATAAAATTCTTTGTAATCATTATTTATAAATGCTTACTTTGTCACTAGTTTAGATCCCGCACAATGCACGGTATATAGATTTTTTATTTTTTTTAGTTTATTATTTAAAAATTTTAGTTTCACTTCATTAAAATTTAATATTTCATTCCATTATTTTTTGATATGAAACAAAAAAATTGAAATGGAAAACTAACCAAATAGAATTAAGTTAAGTTGTGATTTTTTTTAATGAATATGTTTTTCGTCACGAAACTAATAGTAAGTATGTGTCAAGTTTTCTCTACGGTAATAATTATTTCATTACTGAAAAATTTAGTAATTTATAGTTTTTAATTTAATACAATTTTATTTTATTATAATGAAAAAAATTATAATTTTGAATTTAATTAAAATATTAGAGTATAATTATAATTATATTAAAATTATATTTTAAGAAAAAGATAATAATTTATTAAAAAAATCAATTATGTCCTTATGAAAATAGATGCATTTTCGAGGGAAAACTAAGAGAATTATTATTCTCTTAGTAGTAAGGGAAAAATCATAATTATGAATTTTATTAAATGATTAGAGTTTAATTATAGGCATATATTCATTGAAAAGATAATAATAATAATGCAATGAATGAAAATTTACTTATTACCTTATTTAGCTAGATGCTTTTTGGAGGGAAAATAAGRGAATTTTTATTCTCTTAGTAGTAAAGGGGATTATAACATTTTAATAATAAATCTTTTTTTAATTTTTTTAGGTATAATATTAACCATGGCCTTCATAAGGTTAACGTAAGTAGGCGAGGAATGACCAGTTCCAGTCTGGTCACCTGTCCAACATATTATCCATTCCGATTCGAACCATCTCGTTCCAGTTTTGGGCAGATGCACAGTCCTACAAGTAAAAGACTTTTAAGAGACGAGCTTATAATATGAAAATATTTTGCAATTTGAAGTAAAAAAAAGATACCACATGTAATAACATATACGAACCGCAGTTAAAAACAAAATGGATTGCTTATTATGAAATTAAAGAGTCACTTTGGTCAAAATTAAAGATAAAATGGATTGTCCGCACCTTGATGGATGCTAAACTGTCCTTCCCAACCGGCCATTCCCACTTAATACAATTTTGTCAAACTTTTATCCAAGATAACCCGTGGAAGGTCGAGTTACACCACATTGATCAGGAAACAAAATCATACGCGGATTGATTAGCGAATCAAGGCATATCGCAAGCACAACAGTTGGTCACCTATGACTTGTCGAACGTACCAGATCATTTGTTCGGATTCATGGAGCAGGATATTGGAGACGTCTCTTGGCCTCGTGTGGTTCCGTTTTATTCGGCTTAGTTTCGTTAGTAGTTTGTGTTTTCGTTGTTTTGTTTGTTTTCACTTTATTTATTTGGATGCTTGAATCCGCTTTTCCTAAAATGTTAACATTAAGGTTAGTTGAAGGACTTTCCATTAAGTTTAGGTACCTGCTATTTTTGTGTGATTTTGAAATGTGAAGGTAAATCGTAAAATTAAAAAAAAAAAAAAAAAAAAAAGGGATATATCGTCGAAAAATCCTACTTTTTTTAATCCCTTGTATTTTTCTCTCCTTTTGTTTGTAAATTACTAGGTTTAAAAAGGTGTACTTATTGTAACTTGGCAAGTAATTTCCTCATCATCAATTTCTGATCCCTACCTATAATAGATGCAAGCAGAAGAAAAGCATTGTACTACATTTCTTACATAATGTACAATGATCCCTGTCACATTTCTAATATGCCTTTGCCAGCCAGAAACAATGTCTTCTTAACCTAAGGATCATTCAGTACCGGTGAATTTAGGTGCGAAATTAAACAGTCACTAAATGAAGGTTGCGTGGTTTCCGCCATAGGCAGTAGACAGCCTTTGATACACTGAGGTCATGTTGTTCATTAGTCTGCTCTATTTTGACTTGTAACTCGACAAGCGAATCAGTAGTTATGAAGTGTCTGGCTTAAGCGCAAACATGTCTGAAACATTAGCAAGCACAAAACCTGCAAGGACCTAGATTACAAGAGAAACACAGAAACTATTAGTCTAGATCAAGGACATATCACCTATGCATATGATCTAGCATCAGAAGACAGGACCGGTTTCATTAAGAGCAGAAAGTACCAGGATGTTTCCAAGAGTATAGATCAAAGAGTAGTGACGTCCGTGGATGACCATGTCGGCTACCATTGCCAAAGGTATTGTCAATGTCATGCCTAAAGTCGCTACTAGCGGGGTTGTCCAGACTACTGACACGGCCCTGTGCATATTATCTGTTTAGGTTACTCAAAACATCTTCATTTTTAAATAAATACTCCCTAATGCCAATCATTTGTTTACTTTTTCTTATTGTTTGTGAGAGTTATTTTAATCAAAGGTAAACAAATGATTGAGGCAGAGCTAATAAACAGTAAGTACTTGAACAACTAATAATGACTTGCACAAATTTTCAGGTGAAACGCATCTGCCCTTGAACTTATCAGATATATCATATATCCAAAACAAAACCGATAAGTTGCATGCATTTTCAACTGGAAAGCAGGAGTCCGTAACTCAGCTTACCAGATATAATCAGAAATAAAACTCCCAACAAAGCCATTCAGCAGTAAAACATCTCCTGTTGACGGTTTTGGAAGCTTAAACTCGGGTTCTATGCCTATTAATTGCAGTGGCCAAACTGCACAAGAGTAAAATATGACTTTCAGGTCATTGAACCAACAACATTCTGATAGTGAACTGTACTCTGAAGTGCTCCTCTAAAGGATTGAATGTCGGAAAATGTTCAAAAAACATCATGGAGAAAATAAGATTGTAAAAAGAAGGGAGTCTTTCACCTAGCCACCAAAATCCAAGAAGAGCGAAAAGGCCGATGTATCCAAAGAATTTTTGCACATCAACATTGTTTCCATCAGATCCAGAAGATTTCTTCAGTAACACTGGAGAAATATCACAGAAACATATTGCCTCAATTCAGAAAAAAATTTATTCATTGATTTTATATAAAATGCCACCATTCTATTTGAAACTTACCTGTAAATAGTCCATAAAGCATAGCTGACATAAGGCCATACACGTCCCCGACTATATTGTGCTTTCTATCTCTGGAAGAGCAAAAGGAACTATGTCAAACCACTGAACTCAAGCCATAAACTGACCAAGGCTAATTTAATACCATCGTTGAATATGATTTAACCGACGGTTGCACATGTAAGGAAGAACATACACAGGTCCAAAAAGAAGAAATGTTGTACATACTGTCATACTGATTTACTAGGAACGGGAAGGACACTCACTCAGCAACGCCGAAAGTTGCATCTGGAGCCCATGTTTTGCCTACTGTGGTCAAGGTAACACCAGCCATGCTAATAAAAACTGCCACCAATTTCACCGAGTTTATTGAGTCGTGGCCTAGCAAAGCTCCAAAGAACAGCGTGAAGAGCCCTGATGTCGATGTCAACACAGTGGTACTTGCGACACTTGTGTTTGCTAAGGCAGAGTTAGATAAATACTGCAAACGACAGGAATACAACTGACTGTCATCTACGGGAAACTATTTGAAAAATGCCTTTGTATCTTTGACTCGGAAACTGAATCAACTTGATTTACTTTTGCAATGGTCAATTATAAAGAACACTGAGATTTTACCTCTGTAAAGAACCATATGGGAGTTAGATAAAGACTGTACTTGACAGTTTCCCACGTATGAAGTTTAGAAGCTTGATTAACGAGGTGAAGGTCAAGTTCTTCATCCTTATTTATCAATGGCAATCCTTCTTCCCTTTGCCGAATATCTTTTTCAATAGCGGGAATATATTGTGTATTTGCGTTTCGCCTACTGCTATCATCTAACTGATTAGCCATGTCAGGACTGAACCAGCTGCATAACTGATCTTTAAGGGCTGCTATAGGCAGATATATCACCATCAGAGATACTCCAAGATATGTGATTGCAAAAGGATGTCGATATTCAGAAAAGATCCTCTGCAATTACATAATGAAATCACCAAAAGACTTCAGTAACACCATTGCTTCCTCATTCAGACAAACAGCTTGAAGGGAAAAAGCGCGAAAGAGCAAAATTGATCATAAGCTGATTTTCCAATGGATGTATGCATATTAATAACGTCTTATGATACAAATTAGTACTAGATGATGCTTATACTATGCTACATATTCAGATTAACAGCAACAGAGTAATACTAAGTACTACTCGTAACTGTTATCAGCTAGACACCAAACATTGCTTCGAGAATTGCATTGTTCGATTGCTACTCCACAATACAAGTACTGCAACCATCTTAATGAGTGAATTCGCTTTAATTCATTGTATTTGGAAGCCAAAAGCCAGTGATAGAGAAACACCATCTACTACTGATAAACCAAAAGAATTAATAGGGTTTTCAACTCATATTGTAGTGAAAAATGACACGACTACAGCCTACAGGCATTAGACCATTTTATTGATCATTAAAAACATACAACTCCAAAATCCCAACCAGTAACAAATGCAAGACAGCCTTTAGAAAAAGAAAAAATTCAAATTTAACATATAAACTCCCTCCGTTCCAGACTTGGTGTCATTTGTTTACCTCTTATATTCTTTATGAGAGAGATTTAATCAAACGTATACAAATGATTGAAACGGGGTGAGTAATCTTGCTTCCTCATAATAAAGATGAATCATTTGATTAAATCCTAGATTACCCATCATCAAACATATGCAGATTTTTGTAAGATGAACAACAAAAACAAGAAGGAATTAAACAAAAATAAAAACCTGAGTGATCTCAGCAGAAGTAACCCATATGAAGACAACCACAGCAATCAAGCATAACCCACTATAGTATCTCCAACCCATCATCACCCAGTTGATCACTTAAATCAACAAAACTCAACTCAAATCCCTAAAACCCTCCAGAAAAACACAGTTGAAGATCAAGAAAATATGATTTTGACTGAAGATTTTAGAAATAGGAATGGTATTTTAGTTTGTAACAAAAAAAAAAAAAAAAAAAAAGGCGTAAATTGGTTAGGTAGAAAATGCACATAAATGGATCCTAAAAAATGAAACAGAAACAGATAAAATGCATGCCTATTTACGTATTGTTACGTTATGCCACCGAACGTTGAAAGGTAAGGTTTTATTATACTACTCGGAATTTGCATGTTCATCAAAAGATGAGGGGTTTATGTGGAGTATACGTATGCGTCTACAAACATGAGTGAACTAAACGTACGAAAGTCAGGGATGCTGTTTTGTGCAAGTTTGTTAGTATCTTACACAATTACTTTTTGACTCTCACCATTCCTTATTCAATCTACTTGCCTCACTTTTGTATTTATAACTTCAGTTACAGATAACCATTCGGGTTCGGTATGGTCGTCGTTCATGATGTCGCTCGATCGCTGTCCATGCAAGGGATAACTCACCCTAATCTATACCAAATGGATGGGGCTTGCTCTCGTATGGCCATAACCATGTGTGACCACTAGGTGTAGGTTATGAAAGGTCATTTTGAATGAATCTTCAAATGCTTTCAATTCTTGTCACATTTGGCCACATATTGCCAAAAAAAAAAAAAAATTATGACCGCTGATAATGACAAAGGAAAGAGAGAAACAGATGACCTCAAACCGATTAATAGAGGGATTTTAGGATTTTCTTATTGAATATAAACAATTGTTTTAGATATATTTAAATTTTCGATTGATTCATATCATCATATAGTCATGTAAATTTTGCAAGCGCACACATTTTCTATGATAGCTCATTTCTTAAGTTGGTTTCTTTTCAACATCAGCTGATTCACACGTCCAAATTGTTTCAGGTGATTGAATAATATCATATAGAACCGAGACTCCATTGAGTAACTCATTTTACATTGATAGTTATGATCTTAGGTCACAAAAAAAAATACAAAAAAATAAAAAAAAAATTTCACTTGGTTTTACTCATGAATGCTTTGGATAGATTAGGCAAAAATATACATCAAGTGTTCAGCACAATGTTGTTGTGCATCTCATGCAACAATACAATCACCGTGCCCCAAAAAATTATTCCTGCAGCCTCTCTGCCTCTACAAGAATCGGAACCAAAATCAATGATCACCTCATATGCCAACTTGGTTTGGCCTTTTTGTTTTCCGCTGCTCAATCGGGTTCACTTTACAAATTAAGTGGCGCAAGCTAACTGTGGAACGAGACTTCGTTCTCGTTGCCTGACTAACTCGTGAAGATCCTGTACTATCTTGACCACTGCATCTGGCCGTGCATGCTTCAGTGCATTCTTCGACATCGTTAGTAGTTCATCTGCTCTTGGTCCGAACCATTGAGCAACTATATTAGCTATTTCTTTTGGTGACTTGGAATATTTCCCTATGCCATTTTCTATTACGAAAGGCACATTTCCCGCTTCCTGCAAATTTTTTTTTTAAAAATTGCTAGTGAATATTCCGCTAAAAGAAAAGGGATTTGAGATGGTGCAATAACATCCAATTTTATACATGGCTCGATAGGATTGTGCGCAAATTGGGTGTTAAATAGAAGTGGTGGTTTAAAAAGGAGGCGTGAACTGAAAGATACCTGCCCTGCAATGTAATCATTGAGAATAATAGGAAGTCCTCTGATCATTGCTTCCGCTATAGTTCCAGGGCCAGCCTGAAAAGAAGACCGATTAGAGCATATACAATGAACCCCCCATCTTCGTAACAAAGCCTTTGACCTGAAAAAAAAAACTTAAATGTCACTGATTTGAATGTACTCACCTTTGTAATAATACAATCACAAGCTCCCATACAATCCTCCATCTTCGTAACAAAGCCTTTGACCTGAAATTTGATTGTGTGTAGCAATGAGAAAGATAGTACAACAAGGAACAAGGAAGAGCAATCCTAACCAATCGTGAATTTTCACGTAAATCAGCCAAAAATGTGACAAGAATGTTGAAGTGTTAAACTTCAGTGTAAGTCCATGAAATCACATACCTCTACAGGAATCTTCCAATCAATTGACTGCAATTTTGCAGCTAATTTTTTATTCCGACCACAAATAACAAGAATTTGACCAATTGGACCACCAAGGCTTGGATCATAAAGTGCATTGCCAAGTGCTCGAGCAGTAGCCTCAATTGGCCCCATGCCTTCCCCTCCCCCCATTAACAAAACTGCAGGAAGATTCTCATCCATTCCTAGCTCTTTCCTCAACTCAGGCTGTACATCACATACAATCAAAAGTTAATCCAAAAGCTTTGGGCTCCAGGAATCCTAACAAGGCACTCATAGTCATATCCTAAAAAACAGCATGGACACCCATACATAGACAGAGGAAGAAAAATGATGGCGTTTAAGCAAAAAATCATTACTGCAATAAAGAGGTTCCTGTTCAAAGCAGGGTAAGGAGGGGGTTCAGAGTGTCAGACATGCGCAGCCTTTTTCCCTGCAAAAATAGAGAGACAACTATCTACGTACATCATGAAAAAATGATGCGTAAAAGGGTCCTAGGAGCCATTTTTTTAATTGGCCCATTACATCCCGGAGTCAAAAGAATGATGTATCTTTGATTTCATGAGAGATAAATGGGAATAATAAGCTAGATCATTAACATCACTAAGCAAAACAAAAGAGAAGATACAGTAAACAAACCTTCGGCCGCACAGCCTTAACAAAGGAAGGCCTAACAGGAAGCCCATACACCTTAATTTGAGAAGGCTTCAAGCCTGCTTTTTGTGCTCTTCGAGACACCTCATTAGAAGCGCAGTAGCACCTGGTTACAAGTTTGTGAAACCTACACGAGAAAAGACCAGCCGGCATTCAGAATCTTGCAACAATATAAGAACATTTATCAGCACGTGAAGAGCCCAAGTACACAACATACCAGGTTGGATGACAGGTGCTCAGATCTGTAACTACAGTGGCAAAGACAATTTTCTGAAGAAGACCCTTTGATCTCAGGACACGGAGTGGGACATGTTGCATCAAAGGATGCACACTTATGATAATGTCTGGTTTGTATTTCATCAATCCTCTAGCAACCTCTCTGTCAAAGTTAATAGAACATCATCAGGTATATAATCAAATGTAGTTAAACTTACGCTCCAAAAGCTTGGTTTCAGAGAAAAGTCCAAGTCATAGCAAAAGCAAGAGGAAAAAACCCATCATAAGCAAACAGGAGGCAGACATCAGAATGGGGGAACATAGTTACCAAGTGTTTCACAAAAGATTTCAATGTAGCAATAAAGCGGTTTCGGGATTGAGATGGGTTATCTTAAGCATTGCAAAAAGGTGCTTGTCGTAAATTAGACTGCCCTAAAAGCATCTAACTGACACATGATACTATGAAAGAGCAAGGATGTCATTTCATAACCCTCTATAAGTATAACACATATTACAGAACTAGTCTTAAATTTTTTAAAATGTGAACTGTAAATCTATAAGAGGACCATCAAGCAGTCAGTGAATGGCATACAGTCATCACTTCCCTACATGTTTTAGGGATTTATAACACCATCACTGTCCAAAAAACGGTTTAGGGCAGTAAAGATTTCATTGATGGCATTACACCTGGCATAATGACAATATTTAGATGAATAGCTACAATCATCATTGTCTAAACTATATCACAGAATAACCTTATGAAGGGATGGATAAGTGGATTGTTCCCCAGTGTTGCTAAAACCATTAAAAGCAAATAAAACATTAGACACGTAAACTGTGAAAGCCAATACCCTATTATTGATGTTATCTACAATACCACTTATCAATTACCAGAAATTCCATCCTACTGTGTAAGCTTCCAAAAGATTGAGTTTTTATACCATATATCTAAATCTCAAAATATTCCTGCGATGAGGCTTATACATCATATAAACAGACTCACCGTGCTATAAATGTTGATGTTGCAGCAAAATTTGATTGATGAATTACACGTGGAGCTGTACCATAGTATGTCATTTTCCATAGAGGTCCATGCTTCACTAAGAAGTTGTAGCTCTTTGGTAATTGATTAAATGGCCATGGAGTATGCTCAGACCACAAATCCGTGACAAATACCTGCAATTATCACTATTTAAAAAATCACATAATCAAGAGATTTATACAGTTATGCAATCATCTTCCTATACATATCTCAAACATGTACATTGTTGAGGCCAATGGCCATCCTTCACATGGGCCCAAGCCTAATCATGTAAGATGCACTAGCAAGAAACA
The DNA here is from genome assembly GCA_009801015.1 of Silene noctiflora. Lineage (NCBI taxonomy): Eukaryota > Viridiplantae > Streptophyta > Magnoliopsida > Caryophyllales > Caryophyllaceae > Silene > Silene noctiflora. The sequence goes on along the minus strand of VHZZ01010881.1, from coordinate 53,850 downwards.
CCCTAGGCATGCCAAGACGCGCTACGAAATTTCTAAAGTTTTTTCTTCTAATTCTTTTTTTCTGCCCTTAGCTTTTGCCTAGAGCTGGCAAATAGTGACACGACACAAAAACACGACACGAACCCGACACGAAATTAACGGGTTTGGGTTGAGGCTTAACGACCCATTTATGTAAGTGGGTCGACACGAACACGACACGAAATTTAATTGGGTCGGATTTGGGTTGAGCGTTCTAAATACGAACCCGACACCTTGATCTTCCTTTACATAAACATACTTAAACTTTTCAAAAACGGACATGACACGAAAACACGACACGAACCCGACACGAAATTAACGGGTTAGGGTTAGGCTTTATGACCCATTTATCTAAGTGGGTCGACACGAACACGACACGAAATTTAATTGGGTCGGGTTTGGGTTGGAGGGTTTGCGACCCGTTTATATGTGACACGAACACGAACCCGACACGACACGGTCTGTTTGCCAGGTCTACTTTTGCCCCTCTGTCCCTACATTTTCTTACATGTGAACTTTCTTCATGAAAACAATAAATACACGGCATTTTGGCAAAAATAATCAAGTTTTGGCAGAAAGCAAGTTTGATCATAGAAATTGTGTATCTTATGCACATGAAGCGTGCACCTTCCCATGGGCCCTCAATGCCTCCATGTGCCTCGCGCGTCCTTAAAAGTCAAAACTAAGCCACAGATGAGAAAGTCTCAAAAGGCCCAAATAGAAGAAAAAATGCTAATGAGGAAACTCGGTCGAGAAACACACTAAAAAAAAAAAAGAAATTCTGTACTCCAAGAATACTGTTTCCATTTTTCTATGGAGCCAAAGATTCATTACACTTTGGTTCCGGATTATGATGGAATAAAGCAAAATGGCTCACTAAAGGGACAGCGCTTCTTTCTATTGTGAAGTAATAGTCATTCGATGTAGTTTTCGAAGCAATTTTCATCTTGGGTCATTCGAAAAACAGTCTCTTTGTGTTGCTAACACAAGGGTAAGACTACGTATTCGTTCCATCACTCCTGCACTATTCTTCAGAGAAAAAAAGTTCTTGGATAATCTCTCTCATTTTCAATATTTCAATACTTCTTCATCCCAAAAAGGTCTACTATTACCGGTCTATATCTGTCCTCACCTTCTTGAGTGCAAGAAAAAGACTAACAACCAATGTATTCCTAGATACATCTATCTATATCTGTCCACTCAAGATACCACAACTACATACGCCACAAGACAAGTACAATTGACCAAGAGATTTAGCAAAGATACCCATTAACATCATCAATGAGCCACCTTAAAAAGGGAATCATTGTAGTTGTAGTTAGCTACATACAATCCATCATATATGCCTTAATCAAACAAATGAACACATGTAATAGCATTACAGGTATCAAAGATAGCGCATTTCGGCGAAAAACAAGATGATATTCACATACCTGATATTCATCATATATGGCTTAATCAAACAAAGGAACACATATAGTAGCATTACAGGTATCAAAGATAACACATTTCGGCGGAAAACAAGATGACATTCACATACCTGATATTCATCACCATATTGTTCACTAAAAGCAGCCTTAATAGCTTCAGCAGAAGCCCGGTGACCGCCACCGGTATCACTCATCAAGATAAGAACTCTTTTAGGAGAATCACCTTCAACAACCCCATTGATAGGCACTCTAGAATCCTCCAAAACTACATGTCCATTTTCACTAACCCCATTATTCTCACCAGAATTAGTCCCTCCACCACCAATTGATGCAAACCCATTTGGAATTCTATCACAATGAACCCTAATAAAACTATTAAAATCCCCCAAAAACTTCCTAAAACTAGAACAACCACCAACCTTGTTGCTAACCCTCAGTGAATTACCCACCTTAAACCCACCAAAATTGATGCGATTTGATACAAATGGTGATGACCCATTTGAGGTATGTGTATGAACATTTGAATTAAGTGCAAAGTAGCCCAGTTTTGATACTAAATCCACCATTGTTGAAGTGGGTTCAGAGGAATTGAGTGAAAGATGTGCCATTGTTTGGTTTGGTGTTGTTAAATGAGGTTTAAGATAGTTTTTTTAGGATTATAAATATAGTAGGACTTTGAAAGTAACGTAAAGTCAAGAGTGAAGAAGAAGAACATTAGGAGTTTGGACGGAGAAGAGCTTTGGGAAGAGGAAGGGGAGATGAAAGTGAAGGGGTGGAAATCTTGGCAATTGTATTGGAACCACAAGGTGTGGATTTAGTAGGTGTATGAGTAAATTTGGGTAAATTCTTGTTTTCAGAAGGTTACTTTAAGTCCTAAACTTTCGGACGGGCATATGTGGTCATTTTATAGTTAAATATAACCATAATGATACAATTAATGTTACAACTTATAGTAACGTAACGTAACATTTAATTATAAATAATTATAAAATTCCATCTTATTTTTTAAGATTAAAATTGTCCGTCTGAAATAAGACCAACTGTTATCAGTTTTGTTGCCAAGGAAAATTTGGGACATATTTGTGTGTTATTGTTCCAAGTTGGGGGATGAGAGGGATAGGTCGGCCATTTGGGAGTGGCACAAAATTTGTTATTGGAATATCTCATATTTTATGCTCTTTATTTTCAAGTTTATAGATCACTTGGGGCCAAATTGATAAATGACTAAAAAATAGTAAGGGGTTATGGATAAATTGGTACAAAAAGTTTTACTTACAAATTGGTAAAAAATAAATGAAGAGTTCGACAAATACATAAAAAAAAAGTGCTCATCCAAGTAATTATGTGTGCGCCTAAAAACTCGATTCTTAATTATTCCATCTTTCTTAATATATACCCCGTCTATAACTGTTATCATTTGTTTTTAAACGCATTTGCAAATGCTCACTTTTTTTTTGTTAATAGCTTTACTTAGTATTTCTAAAAATTATAAAATTATGAAATTCTTAATGCACTTATTAAGACAAATCAAATAAAATACGACCATCTAAATTATTAGTATATCTAATGAATGAGAAATATGATTAAAGTACTATTTTTATATAATATTAAATATTATTTTAATGTTTGAAAATAGTTTGTCCCGTATATAATCATGACTTGACCTCGTTCGTATTATAAACTGTTGGAAGTAATGTATGTTAACGCTAGCAATGTTATCTAAATACATTGTATTAAAGAGGTGTCTTCCATTGTGTTGTAACAGCATTTTACCACTACTTGCATGTTTATAACCATAACTCTGTGTTTAATTGTTTATCGTGATGGTTATGCCACTCACTTTGTGTTTATGGTGCTCATCAACCACTATAAATATGAGAAGTGTAGTCACTTGGAGAACACATCTATATATCATCTATTACTTCTCTATGATGATTTTGAGCATACCATTTGAGTTCCAACTCTAATGGTTGAGTACACAACTTTTAGAAGTGTTGTACGACCTTGGGGACGACACCTATACTGATTTGTACCGTAGTGGGGGCCATTTCGTTTCTCATTCAGTGACCTTCATACCACGACGTCAACCACAACTATTCTCTCAATATATCTTCGCTCTTATAGTGACCCTGTATTTCCAACACAAACTCGATATATATTCCGGTCTGACTTGTGTTTATAGACCACACGTTGACCGATTTCTATCAAAATCCAATATACATACATGTTTATCACGTCTAGTTGTTCATGATTCTTACTTACACCTAAACTAAATTATTACAAAAAAAATAACAAAAAAATGTATGTGGTAAAATTAATTGACAAACAAGTTTATTCTCAATTATTCTTTCTTGATTTTATTTGGGATGAGATTAGCTTAATTAGTTAATAAAATTTAATTAATGATGAGAAATTTCATTTAACCACTCATTCTGGTGTATTTGTCCAACCAAGTCTAGTTAAACTTAATTTGTAATTATATTTTATTTTCATTTTTTATAGAATGTAATTTTTTTTATTTTTGTGTTACTTAAAAATTGCAGTTATAAATAGGTGCATATTAATCATTTACTTATGGGTCTCCTTGAATTGGACATCCGGTCTTCCTATGAGAAGCCCAAACGACTCAAATAAAGCAACCAAACTCTTCTAATTTGACATGTGACCTGACCTGATCAATGATGATTCATATTTACGCATTTTTACCCCTCTAACTAGCCTTGTTTCACATGCTTTTTGTAAAAAATTAGGGTTATTCTTTTGTCTTTAGCTTCTTATTTGTTATTCTATAAGATGTTGTACCATTTATAGGAAAAGAGCGTTAATCTTGCATTAAAGGGACATTTTGGAGGTACATGGATGCTCATAGCGATCAAGCATGAAGCGGAAGTCAAGACTAAAGACCCGTAGCTCAATAATCAAGCTTTTAGGCAATGAGAAGTCAACCCCCAAGCCCCAAGTGGAACTCTCACGAGTCTTAGGGTAGCCAATTAGCTAAGAGAAAGCCAATTACAGGTCGATTGTAACAATCGTGTTTTCATATGTGTTTGTGGATTTTATGTTGTATTTAAGTAAGAATGGTGTATGTTATGATATATGTAAGTTGTCGTGTTATGTGGGGGTGTTGTGTTATTATATGGGTATAGGCGTGAACTTCGAGGACGAAGTTCATTTTTAAAGAGGGATGACTGTAATACTTGAGATTTGGCAGCACTGGATACTCGGCTGAGTATGGAGTACTCAACCGAGTACTCACTTGGGATTGGTCTGACAGTGTGTTGGAGTCTGGGAACTCGGACAAGTGTGTAGCACTCCGTCGAGTGAGGCGTACTTGGTCGAGTGTCGCTTACTCGGTCGAGTATCTTGTACTCGACCGAGTGTCCGGTTTGTGTTGACTTTTTGCAGGATTGATATATATTAGAATGTGAAGCAGTTAAAACATTTTATTTCTTTTCAAAATACAAACTCATACATCGACATACTACGTTAACTGCTTCTCATTTTCTACCTTCAATCTGCGGCGCGTCTTTGTCATTCGTTGGGGTTTTCTCACATCCTAGTATCTTAATCGTCGGGGAGGAGACTTCGTAGAGGAAGCTTCTTTATCCTTTTCTAATTGACGGATTGCGTGTTGAGGTAGGTTTTTCCCTACTCGGTTGGTTGTAGATGTGGCACGATGTGGCACAATGTGACAGTCTTTGTGATTATTACTGTGATTGACCTATATTGTGATGTGATATTATTGTTGTCAGTTAGTTGTAGAATTATATGTGATACAATGTGACAGTCTTTGTAATTATTACTGTGATTGATCTACATTGTAATGTGATATTAGTGTTGTGACGGTGTTGTGATTGTGGTTGTGAGCCATTGTGAGAGGTGGCCTCACCCCTATTGTTCGCCCCTTTCAGTCTCTCAGCGTAAGGGGGATGTGCACATTAAGGGACTTGAGTATTGTGTGATGGTATTGTTGTGACAGTGTTATGGTGGTGTTGGTGTTGGTGGTGGATGTTGGTATTGGTGTGGTTGTGATTGTGATTGTGAGCCATTGTGAAAGGTGGTCTCACCCCCATTGTTCGCCTCCTACGTTCTCTCAGCGAGGGGGATGTGCACATTAAGGGACTTGGGTGTTGTGGGTGGTTAGGTGGTGTGGCTGCGGTCCTCCACTGGCAGAGCTACACTCTTCGGTGTGTAGTCAGTTACTTGATTGGTGTGGTGATGGAGAATGGTGGTGGTGACCATTGATGAGCTTTAAATTTGTATAACCTCGCAAGCGGACGAGGGATCGTCGTAGTATTGCGAGGGTCGAACCCAAGGGACGGGATTGGACCTCAAATCGA
>VHZZ01010881.1:14033-42085 GCA_009801015.1 Silene noctiflora | reverse complement strand
ACTATCCGTCTTCAGCTTGTGATGAATAATGTCCGTCACAACCAAGACGCTTTGTTTTTTATTTATGATGAAATATATAGCAGGGGTGCGCAAAAATCCGGTCCAAGCCGAAAAAATAAAATAGTCCGAACCGGAATTTACCGGATCTACAAGTTCCAATCTAGTCTCTAGTTCAATATTTTTTAACATTCTGGTTTTCGGTCCGATCCGAACCGGAATTATTGTTACTTTATTTGTTTCTTAAAATATTATTTAAAAAAATATTGTTGGTGAGTTTGTCTACTTAAACCGATTCAACCGGTCCTATTCGGTCTGATGGACCGAAATTAGAAAAGGTGAGTATGTAAAGAAAAATTCCAGCCTAACTGGTCCGATATTTTTTAATCCGGTCCGGTCCATGATTTTTTGGGATTCCGATTTCAGTCTATTTCGGTTTCGACCCGGGCTGGTGCCCTATATAGTACATAATTCATTTATCCATCACTCAATGAAATAGGCGGCTCATATCGTGAAGGGTTGATTAGTTAAATATGTCTCAAAATAATAGTAAAAAAAGCCAATTTTATTTAACTTAAATACATGAGGTGCGTTAGTTTAAGATTAAGTGAATATTGCGTATTTAACTAAATATTTCTTTGGGTACAAAAAGCGATATTTACAATGTTTTTATTTATTTATATAAAATATGCACCGAGTATGTATTATTAAAAATAATAAAAGAATATCGAATGACAGGAGTGTGGTTGGATGACCGATGACACTTCACCCGACCAACCAGTTATTCGTTCTGCTATCATCTGTTTTTATTAATTTAAGTTTTATGAACTTTTTACCATGATGTCTTCACTTCGACATTTTTGGGACGCATCCTTCTATTATAATCATGTGAATGGATATTAATATTGTGGTGTGAGACCCAAATTGTCATCCTCACGCTGTAAACCCGTATTTGCACCTTTAAAAAAAAAACGATGATGATTGAAATATAACCTTCTTAGGTGTGCAAAGACATGTTGGTAAGTACTAGATCTGGCAAACAGATCAGGTCGTGTCGTTTTCGTATCAATGACAATTTTAAACAGATCATCACTAACCCAACTCAATTACATAATTGAGTGATTTGTCTCAACCCTAACCTAACCCATTTAATTTTGCTGTAACTCAGCCCGACCTGTTTAACTCATTTAACTTATAACAAGTCATTTTTAACCCACTTAGTCCGTTTAACCCAATAAACTAATAAATAAGCTAAACTTTATAGCCCTATCATCCAAAAATGATGAATGAGAATGCATATTTATAAGTTGTTTGGTTGGATTATTGATTAAATCTATATATATTACGACACTTTTAAATAAATGAGTTATTCGTTTCGAATTCGTGTCAAAAGAGCTCAACCCTTACCCAACCCATTTAAATTTCGTGTCGTGTCCATATCAACTCAATTACTTAAATGAGTCACAACGTCTTAACCCTAACCTGTTAATTTCGTGTCGGGTTCGTGTCATGTTTTCGGGCCGTATTAATAATTGCCACTTGTATAATGGTAAATTGGTAATTCTTAAGTAGATTCTTCATTCTTGCTATTCTGCCTCTCACCCGAACCCGACCTGGTCTGTCCCGACTCCCGACAAGCCCAACACGCTCGGCCCGTTAAAAAAAATCGATTGGGCCCGCCTTCTCTATGGAATCAGTGATGGACCGGATATGAGTCAAAGTGGTAATCCTTGGCGAATTTGGTTGAATTTTGTGAGTGAAAAAACAAGAAGAAGAAGAAGAAGAAGAAGAAGTTATTGCAGAAATGGAGAAGGAAGTGCGATGGGTGGCAGGCTTGGAGAACTGTTTCGTATCACTACCACTGTCACTCCTTCAAACCCTCGAGTCAACTCACCCGACTCGCCAACTCCCTCCCTTCCTCCCTCTTCAACTCATTTCTCTCTCCTCCGATGACGTCATCTGCCACGTCTCCTGGTCCGGCTCCCCCTCCTCCTCTCCCGCCATCGAGGTCCCTCCCTCCCTTCCTTCCTTGTACTTCCTTCCAATTAAAACTACTCCCTCCGTCCCGACTAGTCAAAGCTAATCATTTATTTACCTTTGTTCTTTGTGACGAGTATTTTAATCAAAGGTAAACAAATGATTAAGACGGAGGGGTATTTCAATATACATAGTCATATATCATCTTTAAAGATAGATAGTTAATTGCCAAATAATCAATCAACTATGTTGGCCACTCCATGCTAGCCTACGTGAAACCATTTTAGAACCACGCCTTGGTTGTTGCACCCATATGTTTGCTCATCATGGACCCATACTGCAGATTTCTCAAGAATTTGCGGCCTCTATTGGTTTGCCAGATCGTACAATTGTACGAGTACGAGCTCTTCCCAATCTGCCCAAGGCTAGCCTTGTTACAATTGAGCCTGTGACTGAAGATGATTGGGAAGTTGTAGAGCTCAATGCTCAGCTTGCTGAAGCTGCTATCTTAAATCAGGCACCCTCTCTTTCTCATCTATGCATCACTTTTTTGACTTGTTTTCTATCACTTTGCCATCTAAGCTCTACACAACCTTAATGTATTCTTGATTCAGAGTGGCATTGTCGTATCAGGTTCGCATCGTTCATGGAAATATGACCTTCCCATTATGGTTGCATGGCAATCGTGTTGTTACTTTTACCGTGGTCTCCATGCTGCCTGACAAGACTGCTGGTAAGGCTTCATGACTGCTTAATCGCTTATGTGTCTGCTGTTCTACATTTTTTGCATCCTATTATCAAATGGTTCTACCAATATTCTAGGATGATGGCTTTATAGATCATTTTTCGTATCTTACTTTGATTTCCGAGGTTTGAATTAAAAAATGTCCACCAACTTTATGATAGTAGTACTCACTTATATGTATGCCAGGTCTGATTAGTTATCATTTAGTTACTTTCACATTTGAAAATTCAACTTGTTTATTGAACAGGTAAAATTTTGTTTTGCTCTATCTACTTGTCTATGCTCGTTCCGTTAATAAACGTGCCTTTTTCTTTTTTTTTCCATTTTGGTAATCCTGCTCGATGTTAGGTTGTGTTTTGTTTCACTTTTTGCAATTGTATGTATTAGCCACCGTCTCCTCCTTTCCCAGCTAACTCTCGATATTCATTATACCATTGCAACCAAGAGAGTGGTGTGAAGGAGAGACTACAATCTTTACCATGGCCTGCCACCACCTAGTGCAACACCATCACCATTTAAGGTCACAACATCATCAATATTGATCACCATTAAGGGTTCGGGAAAGAAAACCGATCCTGATGGACACACACATCATTTGTAGTACCAGTTCCATTTTAGTTCGAAGAATTTCATTTAAGAAGGAATTATATCTAGTTGTGGGCTATAACTGAGTGACGTTGATTCACATTTTTAGACTTTCCATCATTCCATGATGAGGGAGCAAGCTTTTCGCATTTAACACATTTTAGGATGAGAAGCCATGTATTTCCGGATCTTTTGTGATCATTCTCTGTGTGTGTGTGTGTGTGTGGGGTCCATTTCAACTGACAGCTATAGTGAAGTACCAGGTTTTGTTTCTTTACATAATCAAATGATGTTTGTGCAGTGCAGCTGGTACCTGGGACTGAAGTGGCAGTTGCGCCAAAGCGGCGGATGAAATCTGCTGATCATTGCCGTAATTCGAGTTTGGGACATTTAAACAGAGCTCATCCTTTCCAGAAAGTGCTCTTGCGTGTTCAAGATCCACATAACAAGTTGATTCAAGAATGCAATTTAGGAGGTGTTACTATGGGTGTTGAGCTGACTTCTATTGCCTTGGTTCATCCTGAAACAGCCAACAATTATATGCTCGAACCTCTTCAAGTTGTTGTGATAGTCCCAAGGCTGTCATCAGTGATGAAAATTGAGAGTTCCAGGAACCAGGCATTGAAGAAGCAATTATCTTCTTCGGGAAAAGATCTTAATGTTAAAGTTCCAACTAACAATGAGAGGGATTTTCCCTATGCAATAGTTCGTCTGGTGTTTTCAGAATCTGCTGCTAAAGGACATCTCATGATATGTCGGAGTCTACGTCGGTATCTGCGAGTAAGGTTTCACTCATGTATGTTATTCTTGTTTGGGAAGACTTCTTTTGTACTACAGTATTTTATTTATTTATTACTCCGTATTATTTTATAATAGTCTGCGGAATTGAATGATCCTATAGTAGGTTTTTTCCCCGGTCCCTTGTTTTTATCATTTACGCATCCTTAACTATGGTTTAGCCAGTAGAAGCTAAGTAGGTATTTAGTTTTTGCTTAAATCCTGAAGTAAATATTGACTTCTAAACTGTGTCATAGATTTTTCTGAAGCCAATTTCTTGATGCCGTTAATCTCTGTGAGGTTAATAGAAACCTACTTTTTCAGCAGTCGTGCTGTACACTTAATCTATTTGGTTCCATGACGGTCTCTTTAAGATCAAGATATTATATTTCCATTGCTTACTTATTACCTTCAGTCAGCTACATATGCCCGATAAACTCAACGTTTGTGGACTAGGATCCTGGACCCAAATTGGATATCTTTAGTGTTTGGTATAAAATGAAGTATTTAACTATTCTTATAGGCGTCGAACTTCCAAGTATTTATAATTGTTGTCTTTGGGAGTAAACAATCCACCTTTATAAAGAGTAGGTCAGGCTTGGGTTTGCTTGATAAACTATCGCGTTTGAGGGCATGGCTCCGCTTCACTTGTTTATATGATTGTCATTCTTCTTTTCTTTTGAAAAAAGGGCTATGGATTGAAAGTTGAACTATTGTGGGAAATGAAAATGCACAAGACATATTTGAAAAACCCGAATTGCATTACAACCTGCCAAAAGTACCAACAATTACATCAATATTAGCCCAGTGATTCAAAGGCTCTCTCGCAAATTGCGATGTTATGGAAATCGGGTGTACGCAACCATTTTCTTATACTAACATAGAGAAGCTTTTTCCAAATGACCTAAAATAAAATTTTTATCGAAAGTTGCGTCAATTGACCACTACTCACTAGAAGCACAAGAAGTTAGTGAGCCATTTTACTTTATGTCATTATAATCCAGAACCAAAGAATAAGGAGTTTTTGACTCTAGTGGAAATGGAATTGTATACTATAACTTGCCAATCTAAGAAAGAAATCATTTGAAAGTATTTTAGGTCTAATCTAATGTTGGCTCGGCTATTCGGCTGAAGTTGGTTTTTCCCCCTAGTCTAGCCTCTAATTTGGTTGCTTGTTACGCCCTCCTATCCATTCCAAACTACCCATGAGGTAATTGCACAAATATTAATAACAATAATAAACTGTTACAAAAGGTGAGCAAGTGACGTGTACAGTGACTAGTTTACTAAATAGACCAAAGTAGTAAGCAAAATTTGCTGTTGTTTGGATGACATTTTTCATAATATCGAGTATGTTTAAGGATAGTTTGGACATTTTGAGCCTGATGGAATTGTTTCCAAGTAAAATTTTGATGCATTTGTAAAAGGCACTACATTCTAGTTTTATGTGTATACATTACTGAATTGATGTTTCTAAGAAACTGTTTAAACCTTAAACTGTTGGATCATCATCATGTAGGGCTTTATGTGCAAAGCTATTTTGATAATGGGAAGAAAGATGATCCTTCATTTTCGCTTTCACCATGCCAGTTTCGGATCCTCCGCAACAGCAAGGATTCTGGAAGTAATGCCACTGATGTGCTAGATGCCAGTAATAATCTCGAGGACAAGCTCTCAAATCTGACGTCGTCTCTTGACATGAATGAAACCGATTTCTCTCTGCTGGGGGAGCTTGTTTCTTCAGTTTCTTATGTTACACCTGACACTGTAGATGGGAAGACTGGTACCCCTTCCAATATAAAAGATAGATTAAAGGGTCTCATTCATGCTTGGATAATGGCTCAGCTCCGAGCTATATCCTCAATGACTGAAGTAAAGCCTACCTCACTAGTATTGGGTCCTGCTACTTTTCTCAGCTTTAAATTGATGGCTAAGGGCTCTGCACCTCATGATAAACAGAAAACAACAGCAATTGAGACTTCAGAGGATACTACATTGACGGTGGAGTCTGGAAATGAGATGTTGTATATTTTATGTTGTAGTGGCGAATCTTTACTTGGTCAAAAGTACAGTGCTTATGAGCTGGAAATTGGAGGCGATCAGTCCACCAGATATAATGATGACTTAAAGTTATTCTGTGAAAATCTGAGTCTTGCTACTCATGTGTCCTATAACACCTGCGCTGACTATGTATTCAACCAAACATATGCTTCAACCGTCTCTTCTTTGAGTTGGATGGGAACTGCAGCTTCTGATGTCGTTAACAGTAAGTACTTCTCTACTTTGCATGTATGGTATACATTACATTACATTACATATCTGTATACTTGTATAGGACAATATATACAAATGCTTTATGGTTTTAGAATTTAGACTTTTACCAGCTCTAGGTTTAACTTCAGTGCTTGTTAACGTTGGCAGTTTCTTTTTTCTGATATTACTAGTCTTTCCTAATATTGTGAATCCATGTTGCAAAACAGTATCCATGACACAGGAACTGGGGCTATGTTATTGTATGCAGAACGCACCACACCATCAATTTCATCTGCTAATTTTATGTTATATTGCTTAAGTTTGTCTTACATTGCTAACATATTTTGAATCTACACTTCCAGGGTTGACCTCGCTGTTATCTCCTGATTGTGGAACCCATCCATTACCCGGTCATGTTCTAATCTATGGGCCTCCTGTAAGTTCATTATTTCAGTATGCAAACATTTGCATACTCATTAATATTTGAGAGGAAAGAACTGTAATAGTAATTGATGTATTTATCTTCTCATCTACGGCGTGTTCAAATTACACATCCACAGAGAGATAAATCTGACCCTCATTAACCTAACTCATACGCATGAAGGCTCTGCATAAGGATTTTTTTGGAGCTGAAATTGATCCCTTTTCTTTCTGTTTTTGTACTTTGGTGCACTGTTTAACATCTTCTTTATGGATCATTATTTTGCTTTAAATTTTGAGTTAATGGAAGGCCAATTTCTCATCTTGAGCCTCTGAGGTGAGTAGAGGAAACTCAGAGGATGTCCTAATTGCAGTATATAACTTAAGCCTAATGTATAAGAGTTAATTCATAAACATTACTTAATACTCTATATCACATCATTTGTCATTTTTTCGTTTTTTTGTGGTAAGTGCTTGACTTTCAATTATGAAGTTTATATTAGAATCACGAGAAAAACTTTCTTTGGAGTTTGGACTATACTTGATACAATTCACTATATTTACTCGATATTTTGAGAAATATTTTAGAGAAAAGTGAGTTTCGTGAAATCTGGGATACTGGATTCGCTTAGTAACCTACTGAACCATGAATCGATTCGCAAGAATTATATCTAATTGCGGTGTTTAGGTATCAATCTTGAGCGAATCGCATATTCGTATTACAAGTTCGGATCGGTTATATTCCTAATCTGGTAACCCTGCTTGAAATGTGAGATCGTAGTCAATATACTAATCTGTTTTAAAACACTTGCCACAGTTTTTTTTATAAAGCTCTTACCGAAAACAATATTTTCTCCAAATCTCTTTTGAAGTCCATTTTTGGCCAAAACAAAAGACGTTCTCTTAGCAAATAGAAACCATGAGGTTCTATATTTTTGCTCAAACCTGACTTGGTAGGAGGGGAAGAGCATTTGTGTTTGATAGTTACCTAAAGCTGTCTTTTTATTTGGTCAAAGTTCCAAAACTGATTATTTGTAGGAAATTTGAAAGAAAACTTTATACAAGGAGTGAGTTTCGAAGAATTTTTTAGTGGAGTAGTTTTTAAAAGTGGTATATAGCAGGTAAGTTTTTATCAGTTAAGTCAATTTATAATGAATCTATATACTTTAGATTCCCTAATGTTTCTTTTTATGTCATGTATTTCTGTGGCGTTTGTGGAACATTTTCTTCTAAACAACTAAAGATAAATTATGTATATGATTTTGTATTAAGATAATGGCTTTTTCCTGATCGAACATCTCATTGATTATGACCAGGGTTCTGGGAAAACTTCACTTTCTTTAGCTGCTTCAAAATCGCTGGAGGAAAACGAAGACATCCTAGCCCACACGTATGTAGAAGCTCACTAATGTCTTGTAGAATGTTTTGAGTTGTAATTACCTTATTGTTATCTTGGAATTTGTCTCTGGAGAGAGTACTGAAATGGAGATAATTTGGTTCAGTGTGTTCATAGGCTGCTCAGCATTTGCCATTGAAAAGGAATCTGTTCGACAAATGCTATGCCACCATTTATCAGAAGCTTTGGATAATGCACCCTCCATCGTTGTGTTTGATGATCTTGATAGCATTATAACATCCTCAGGTGACACGGAAGGGTCTCAAATGTCTGCTTCTGTAGTGTCACTTGCATCATTCATTGCCGAAATCATGGACGAATACGGGGTAACATTTTGTACTTATTTTTAAACTTAAAGCATTGTTGTTAATTACCCAGTTCTTCTACTGAGGCTCTGGTTCAAAAGGGAGATAAGATGAATGGAGATTTATTTATGTGAATTCTAGAGGCGATCCCATAGTACGTAAAATCCCTTCTAGTTAAATGGACTATCAACTTATGGATATAACTGCAAAACCAGAGAACAATGTCTCTTTTTACAATGACAGCTTTTCATTTTACATTTGTTTACTTAAAAGGATTATATTCCATGCATGTGTCTTTTTATAGTTCGTTTCATAGTGAAATCTTAAACGTTGAACTTATCCTTTCAGACATTGGGTGATTGATTACCTTCTTGAATCATTCAAATATAATACTCGTCTACTGCTCAGAGACGGGCAATATGACAAGCAGGGACAATATCGACATTTCTATGTTTTTTGCCTCTTGAAGTTATGTACTCCGTATTTTTTCAGGAAAAATTGTCGATTACTATAAATACCACTTCTTGTAACTTGCTATCATGTAATATTTGTTTTTGAAAACTTTCTACCTTATAAAAGACCTGTGATAAAAAATTGCTACCTTGTCCGTCATCCGACAAAAATCACAGTAGATTGATGGATTACCCGTTTGTTCTTTTTTCCTTTTTTATGAAGTCCAAGATCCTCCTTATTTTTCTCAAACACGTCTCCTTCTCTCCTACCTCTCTCAACTCTGCTTCCCGACACTGTCCCTGCAATACTTCCTCTGCCAGCGGCCTAGAATCCGTTTTTGCACAAATGATATAGCTTGCCTAATTCTCGAGTAAATACTCTTCTCTCTCTCATTCATTCAGTGAGTGGGAGGGGAATCCAACAACATTACGGCTTGATACCATAAAACTTGAGGTCTTGTGGAGTGGAAATGGAATTGGAATAAGCTTACAGGGAAGTTACCAATTGTTTTATATGTATGCAATATTGTAGGTTTCTCGAGCTTTCATTCAAATAGTGGAATAAACATGTAATTCGCTGATTTATTATAACTAAATGTTAACCGGTATGGGGATAAGGTCTGGGCATACGCAGGCTTCATTGGAGATACAGAGGTCATGAATTCCGAGTAGATTGGTTTGGGAAGAAGACAAGGGCATATCAGAAATCTAGCAGCTAAATCCCATGGAATAACAGACCCCATGGCGTTATGGGGTGCCTTTCTTATTAGAGTTGCCGATTTTTTTGATGAAAAAGTAGGGGGAAGAAGGGTGTAATGTTTTAGGTTAAGGGTAAAATGATCATAAAAATGAGTTTGGGGGTAGGGTTGGGGGAGGGGGGATTTTAATAACTGAAGGAATATTCCCTTTTCTTTTTGACTAAAATCAATTAAGGTAGCATTTTTTTTGTTATAAGAGTTTATAAATAATGTAAATTTTTAAATATATTTACAAATCAGTAAGTTTCAAAAGTGTTATTTACAGGTTAATAATTGACAATTATTATTATTATTATTATTATTATTATTATTATTTTAATAAAATCAATCCTCTCATAGTAGCTCTCATACCATTAATTGACCAAGTCACTGTAAAAAAACTAAAGACCCAAAGAAATGGTCAAAAATGTAGATGGACGGACTCGGTTATATACTTATATGTGCACTTTTGTGCTTTCTCTCCCCTTTATAATATTCTTGACAAGGTTTTGTTGATGAAGGCGTAAAACAGGAAAATTCTTGTCAGCGAATATTAAGTTTTTGACGTGGTGCAAACCTTGTTTTTTCCCCTCTCGTGAGTGATCTGTTTTGTTCTATATGATAGGAAAAGAGGAATAACTCATGCAGCCTTGGACCAATAGCATTCATAGCTTGTGTTCGTGCTCTTGATAGCATACCTGAGTCATTGACAGCCTCAGGTATTTCCAGTTACTGAGATATTATGTATATAGGGAGCTCACATGTTGATGCTATCATATTGGAAAATTTTAACTGGTATTTTGACACCTTCATGGTCAATTTTGTTGTTATTAAGGGCGATTCAACTTCCACGTACAGTTGCCAGCACCATCGGCCTCAGAACGTGTGGCTATCCTGAGACATGAGATCCAAAAAAGTTCTTTGCAATGTTCTGATGATGTCTTGCTGGACATAGCCTCTAAATGTGATGGTTATGATGCATACGATCTGGTACTACTTCACTTGATTGAATGTATTGTTTGTTATCAAGATAGCGGTATTGAGTGATTTTTTTTCCTGGGCTAGAGCTACTGGCGTCACTCCATGGCCTCATCAACAATTTTGATTGTGTGTGAGTCCATGCGTTGAAAACTAATTAGTGTTTGTGTTTTGGTATCTTAACGCTAAACAGGTGTGTTGACTTGTAAAACAATTCGGAGTTGTTTCTTGATGCATTTGTTCTTAAAATTAAATAATTATCATTTGACGATTTCAGTTCTTTCATTTTATTGCTAAATGTTAGTGTTCAATCATCTATCTTTCACTTATCTCCAAGCATTATAATAACTCATTAGAGTGTGTTCAAGGACCAAGGTTGTTGTTCCCATTCGCATGGTTGCTTATATAAATATTTGTGCTAATTAGAATTGTTGACTCAAATATGGTATGATTGTACCTTTAAAGTTCCTTTTAAATTTATAAGGTCATAACGATGCGATCCTTAGAAGTTTCAGCGTGTTTCAACATTCAAAATTTTTTCTCTCTGGCCACAGTATCCGATTTTGATTTGTATACTTATCATTTTGCCTGCATTGTACCACATGTCCTCTTCCCCTCTTTCCCTGGCGCATTATTTGTTATTTTGCCTCCTTGTAATATCACTTCAATGCAGGCGATTTTAGTTGGTAGGACTATTCATGCTGCCATCTGCCGGTATTTGCCTTCTCATGAGCCTGCGGAATACCAAATGAGACCTATCATAACTGCAGATGACTTCTTACAAGCTAGACAAGATTTTCTTCCTGTTTCAATGCGGGACATAAGTAAGGCTGCACCTGATGGTGGCTATATTGGCTGGGAAGATGTTGGTGGTCTCGTTGATGTTCGGAATGCCATTAAAGAGGTATATTTTTCTATATTTATGCCTGTCAGTTGTTGGGCGGTGTAACTCTTCAGGCATGATCCCTTTTCTTATTCTATTTTTTAAGTAAATCCCAGTCAGAATAGTCTGACACGTGTTTCCAGTTACTGAGTTTGGTGTCCCTGGTCCTGTACATTTACCTATTTGACAGCACTAAAATACGATGCTTTGGACTTGGGTTTTAGCCTTTTTTTTGTAACAGCACCCTGAAGTTGAGTAGTTTGCGGCCTAGTTTTCGATTTTTTGGAACTGGATTCTTAATGGTATATATCAACTAGTATTGAGTATAGCAGTGATTCATTCAGCTATGTCTATTGGTCTAATTGGGTTTTGGTGACATTTGAATATAAAATTTTCTTTTTGTTTTTCTATATATTACGTTATTCATATAACTCGTCCCCCCTTTTTTTTTTCTTGTTTGATTACAGATGATTGAACTGCCATCGAAGTTCCCTGCTATTTTCGCAAAATCTCCATTGAGATTGCGGTCAAATGTTCTCTTATATGGCCCTCCTGGCTGTGGAAAAACGCATATTGTTGGGGCCGCAGCAGCTGCTTCATCACTCAGATTCATTGCAATAAAAGGACCCGAGTTGCTGAATAAATATATTGGCGCATCAGAACAAGCTGTAAGAATTTCTTTTCCAGTCATCTTGGAACTCTATTTATCACCACTAAAAGTGAACTATTTTGTAGTATTTAGTAAATTTCATGCACTACTCTTTGATTTAGAATTCTATTTCTTTCGTTCTGTTGTGTTTTGATGTACTATTAGTGGCTTAATAAATGTTGCCGTGGACTAGCTTGCTAGTTGCTAATTATCATGTTTGTGGTCTGGTGCATGTTATTGCATCTTCTTGGATTACTCTAGGATTATAAAATTGGTAAATCTTACTGATTTGATCTAGTCATCTAGCCTATGAAAGTCGCTAATTAGAGTTTTGAAAAAAGTTTGCAGGCAATATAATAAACAAAGGCTGCTGAAACAACTCGTAGATGACGCTGTTACAGTTAGGATTTTATTTATTGAGATTTTAAACACCCAATTACTTTCTTGTCAGCGCTGCTTATGTTTACAGAAACAGCATATAGATGGTTCTCTTACAGTTTTAGGGTCTTACGTATTGAGATTCTAGACACCAAAATACTTTCTTTTCAGCGCCGCCTATGGTTGCAGGCGTCATTGTCTGCATAGATAAAATTAGAGGATCCATTTAGTAAGTTAGAACATCGGTGTAATACCTTTAAAGGGAATGGTTCTTGTTTCAGTAGAACTAAAACTTGGTTCTTGTTTCTTTTATGTGTATTCTCCCTTATCTTTTGAATTAAATGTTCAATCAATTGTCTCAATTACATATGTTGTGGATGGTGGCATATATGCATTTGTCATGATACCATAGAGGTTAGTCAAGCAATACAAGGTGATGAGTGTAGGTGTGCAGCCATTCGTAGCTTTGGTTGCATTAGGGAAGTAACTTGGTATTCTGGGAGGAGTGAGAAGCTTATTGTAGCTAGGTGCAGCCTTGTAGGGTAAGAAAACGTGGGTGTAGCACTTGGCTTTTTTCTAACCTGTTGAGGATGTTACACCAGACATGAAACTTTGGACATTAGAACGAGGGTTAACTGTTGCTGGTTATGAAATATGGTTGTTTTGTTTAACACCAATTGATGGGCACCGTCGTTGTCTACAACTGTTTTCCATTAGTCTTCTGAGAGAGAGAATTGTATAAAGACAAAATTATTAGTTCAAATGTATCAGCACTATGTCCATTAACATTACCCAACAAGATTTTTTTAAAAAACAATATCATCTTGTACACTAGTCTTACCATGAAAAACTTACCTTTACGATTTTACTATAATTGATTAGAATATTTTATGAAAATATTTTGTAGTTTTGCTTGCTAGTTGCTTTCCTTTTATACATTTTCTTCTCTTCTTTTGCTTGCTTACTTTTTCATCATTATATTATATCTCTGTAGGTCTTTTTAAGATGGTAGTGAATGGGTCACTCTACTGTGGGCCATATATTATTCGTTGTAGTTTAGTTGTAATTAGAACTTTTAAGGCGCTTATTGCTCAGCTGATGCTTGTTTGGTCCTGAATCAGTCAACATAACTCTATATTCTTCTCTACACATTATCACTTCACTAATGATTCTCCACTTTTTCCATGTCTGTAAATTTTTGTTACTGCTTTCATTAATCACGGAGCCTGTTTTCAGGTTCGAGATGTATTTTCCAAAGCTGCTGCTGCTGCTCCATGTATCCTTTTCTTTGATGAATTTGACTCCATTGCCCCTAAGAGAGGGCATGACAACACTGGTGTCACTGACCGTGTTGTTAACCAGGTTCAGTTTCTTGTTATCAGGCTATGGAATTAATTTTGTTGTTAAAGATTGAGCTTTGTCTTGCTGTTTCTAAGTCAAAAATAACTTTTCTGGGTTATTGCAATGCAGTTCCTAACTGAATTAGATGGTGTAGAAGTGTTGACTGGTGTATTTGTTTTTGCGGCAACAAGGTCAGTACATCCATGAACTCCTTGCTGGTGTTATATGTTGCTATTATCTCTCTGTTAGGAGATACCGAGTCATTTTATTTATTGATCACCTCTTTTCCCCTTGTCCTGGGACATAGAGATCAGGGTCCTGTCCACAATTTTCATAGTGTTGAGATATCTGAATTCAGGGGAATCTTTTAGTTGATAAATGCTTTGCTGTATGCCTGGTTAGTAATCTGCTACATTCATATGCTGTCTCATTCTCTATTCTGTGAATGCTACCTTTGGAATATTAGATATTTATTTGGCTTTGCATCTGCTTGCGACACTTGTATATAGAGGAATGAGCGTTGTTTGACTGCTATGGTAATTTTACAAATATGCCATCAATCTATGCAATAAATGCCGAAATTCATACCAATCTAAATTGACTAAATAGTGTCCGAGGTTGTAATGTTCACATAAGTGATAATTATCCCCCTTAACTTTGTTTACTGGTGAAATTAAAATCCTCAAGTTTCTATTGTAGTAATCAACCCCTTATTTTTAAGTAAAAGTAAAATCCAATACAGGTTTGGCACATTATCTATTTTTATCTGCCCCTTTGGCCTTTGGTATAGTCATCTATCTTTAACAAATGACGCCTTTGTGTGGGAGAAGACGCCCATATCTCTTGTTGTGCTTTGCATTTTATCCAGGGACGGTTTACTTAATTAGCTTCTCGACGGGCTTAGGTAGCGCCATAGCAGGGATTCATGGACTTCCTTGTGCGATTTCAGGACTTATGAGAGAATGCTTGTTTATATTGTGAGAATGTGATTTGCTCGTTAGAGAATGTTCATATGTTCTGTGAGATTGTGATTTTCTCTTTGTTTATGTTGTTAAACAACTGCGTATTTCAAATTAATGGATATGCTCTTTTGGCCCTTCTCATTATTTTCTTACGGTCAGTGGATATGTATTTTATTTGGGTAGCTGTAACTTTTGACTGCAGTCAAATCTGTTAAATATTTGGTTGATATACTCAATACACTTTGAGAACTTGTCTGATGATGAATTTCTCCTGCCGAGCAGTAGACCTGACTTACTTGATGCTGCTTTGCTGCGACCTGGTCGTCTAGACCGGCTGCTCTTCTGTGATTTTCCTGCTGTGCAGGACAGATTGGATATCCTGAGAGCCCTTTCTAAGAAGGTAATATTGGTCTTTTTCCCCCCTTCTGTAATCTGTTTCTGGTGCTTGTACTCTTCAATTTGACCAAAAATCTTACTCCTATTCATTTGACTTCACTACATTTTCCTTTATGGTGCATTCCAATCGATTCACTACCATTGTACTTTGACTACGGTAACCTATAGAAACAACTTTCTTGAGCATGGGCCCCAATAGATTTAGGTCACTTGGGTCCGTTACTGATCGGGTTAAAGCAGGTGTGGTCATACCATGTTTTGGGTTTTACTGGGTCAATATAGGATTGAGTTTGTTCCAGGTTCATGTAGGGTCATCATGGGTGACAGGTCGGTTCGGTTTGGGTTATTTACGAGTCAGGTTATCAACATATATGTTTTTAAGTTTTGATTGATAGTTGCACGTTAAAACTATTTTTAGCTGCATCTTAGTTTTAAGTTAAAGGCAATACAGTAAAATGTTAATTTGATATTATTTGGATAATTATTAAGCTAATTTGTTCTGTGGTGACCCGTCGGGTCAAGTCCACTTTTGCCAACTCTATCCCCCCCTAACCTCCTCTCAAAAACTTTCATTTCGAAAACTTTGGCGTGGAGCAATTGGAAAGAATTAAGTGAATAGAGGAGTTAGGAGTTTTCATCAAATAGTGAAGTTCAATAGTTCAAGTATCTTAAGTATATATATACGTGGCTGTTGCTCTGACTGTGATTGTAAACTCGGTTAATTTGCTAAATTTCAATGATATAAGCTATTTATTTCCTGAATATCACATGAAATTAATGAGGAGGTTGCTTCTGGGCGAAGCATAATGAAGATTTCGTCATTCATTTGACAGACTGCTACTTCTTAATACCAGAAGCTGAATCAGTGTAGTCAATTATATGCTTTCGTCCATCATGTACCAATAAAGAGTATATAGCTTTTGCTACTTTCGAGGAAGTGTAGCTGACACTCCATTTTCAATACAAGGATTCATGCAGGAATGAATATGACTCACTTAAAGCAATAAACATTCATACAAGTATTATTTTGGTATAAATACTGCAAACCAGAAGAAATAAATGCAAATAACTATGAGTACTCTAAATGGGCCGTCTAGGACTCTTTCCCAAGACACTCCCTAAGGAGTGTTAGAAGACTTTCAGGGTGCTAATAGTCCTTCTGTAAATAATTTTGTACATCTTATTTTAAAAAAGTGCACATTTGCGCAATGAGAAGTAAAGAAAGAAAAATGCCCGAAGGTGGTGGCATAGGCCTACCCCAAGGCGCCTGAGGAACTAACTACACTCAAAAGGCATGCTACTATGCTATTTGCCAATTTTCATATTCCTGGATTTAACCATTGCCTTTGTCCATTTATTGGGGAAGTTTCTATTTTCGCGTTAGTCCTCTATTTAAACAAAAAGGGTTTTGTTGCAGGAAAAATCTTTTATAAACACACTTTTTTAATTGGAAAAAATTACGAGTCTCATCTGTAGGCGGCGCACACCTTCCCCTCGGGCAATGCACCTTGTCTTTATGGTCCCTCATCGCCACGATAGCCTTTCTTTTAGTCTTGTAAAACTAAGATATGCATGTATAGGAAATCACCTGACAATTATGTATAAAGATGATTCTCGTTGTTTTGCATGTTTTTCCTTACAGTGTGTTTCATGTGAACTGGCCTCAAATCTCCAGTCTAGGGCTTGTTTTTTGTTTTAAATATAGGGAAATATATACAATTTTTTCCCAGTTTCTTAACTGAGTATATATCAGGGAAGGCTATTGGGTGCTACGCAGCATACATAGGCAAAATAACATAATACACGTGAAATTGAGAGGGTCTATCTATCCGATGTTTGCCCGAGTAGAGAACCAGGCCAGAAATTCTGAGCTGTCTTAATAACAAAATGGAGGAAACATGTCATTGTCAAAAATTTGTTCATTTATTCAACGGTATGTGACATCTTCACTAATGAGCTTAGGATGTTTTCCAGCTTCCATTGTCAGATGATGTTGATTTGGAAGCGGTAGCTGTAATAACTGATGGCTTTAGTGGTGCGGATCTCCAAGCCCTTTTATCCGATGCCCAGTTAGCTGCAGCTCAGGAAATTATAGATAATGGATATGACGGCAAGCAAGGAAGATCGCCTTTAATTACTGGTCCATTGTTAAATAATGTTGCTTCCAAGGCTAAACGATCGGTGTCTGATTCTGAGCGGCAAAGACTGTTTGACATTTATAATCAATTTGTAGACTCGAAAAGATCTGTTGCTGCTCAGGTTAGTCGTAACATCCACATAAACTACTTTTTTCTCAAATGTACGAGGAGTCGAGGACTGCAGTTTTTAAGCTAGTGGTGACTGGTGAATCTTGTGAGACCGACCCAAATATTCCCATATTTTTCGTTTGAATATTTGTCCAGTAGGCAGGGCTCAGTTAAGTTTATGTTTTACCTATAGAACTGGTTGTGGCGATCAGATTCACTTGCTACCAATCTGAACATGTGAAATGCTTTTGACAAGTCGGAACACCAAAATTAGTTGCACCTTTTTCTAGTCAAGTAGCTTATTTTTGTAAACTGACATAAAAAGTGTTTTGCAGTCAAGAGATGCCAAAGGCAAGAGAGCAACATTAGCATGATCAGAAAGACGGGGCAATTCTTTGTGCAAAAGGTCCTTTCTTCAGTATCACATTGACTTCTAATTCTCTGGATCAGTAGGCTATACTTTGTTTCTCTTCTTATCTGCTTGGGGCACTTGAGGTTTAGTTCGTGGGCGGGCGTTTATTGTAATTATATTTTGAATTTTTGATCAAGTATCTTCTCGTCATTCCAATGTGGAGTATATCTCATGTTATAAAGTGGTATACTTTTGTGCAGATATAAAAACAAGCATATAAATTTTTTCTCCTGATTTTTGTGTCAGAAGATGTTTATTACGCAACAAGTTTCTAACAGGGTTAAGATTCTCTTTGCCAATTTTCGGACTACTTTGCGTTTGCTGTAAAGTGTAATCACGATTAGAGCTGGCAAGTTTGACCTCATTTAAGCGACCCGACCCGACCCGACAGAACTTGAAAATGTAGCAAACTGAAACCAACCCAATCTGGCCAGATGATAACCCGTAACCTGACAAAATCCGATTAAGGTAGGCCCGAAATTGAACTCGGCCCGTAACCTGATTGGACTGGACCGGACCACACAATTGGTCCGACCCGAAAGATAACCCGAAATTGACTCGAATGTTGACTCGATCCGAAAGATTACCCGATTAATCCTGGCATTATGAAAAGATCGAACTTGTAACGTTATAACTTCGCTAGATAATGATCATAATTCAACTCGAATTGGTAAAATAATTGGAAAAAAAATCTACCCGATAACGAATTGATAAGCCAAACCAAGCAAAACACAACCCAGACTTGACTTGATTCAACAAATTATTGGAATGATGTGACCTGATAATGAACTTGATTATGTTTCGACCGTGACCCGAACTAGAGCTAAGAAATGACTCAACTAACTTGAACTTGAACTTGATTTGAGTTAGTCATGACCTGAACTTGACATAACCTAACCCGACCCAACCCCGAACCGAACGACACGAATGTCACATCTAATCACAAGTACTTAACGACAACAAAAATTTTGCAGTTTTGCACTTCACTCCCCAATGCAACTTATGCAAGCCATGGTCATTAACCCTAGCTCGAAGCTAAAATGCTCTGGACCAGCTTGAGTTGGTGTATATTTGGACTGCGCATTTAAGTCATTTGGCTTATTCAGTAGCATGTATGAGCCTACATTCTTTTAGGCAATTGTAGATGTTGGAACATAGGATGATCGCGGACATTGGGACTGTAATTGGAATTAATCCAAGTTCGAAGTTTCTTGCATTCCCCACAAATCTACAAATTTAGCCAAGCATACAACACACCGGAGATAGATGTGCAGTATCAGCAAGAATACACATTGCAATCTCAACTTTACAGCAAATGAAGCGAGTCTTCATTTTAAGCAACTACTGAGAATCAAGACACATCAACTTATTCAACTATTGATGCGAACATTAGGTTGTTGATATCCTTGGGCATGGAGTCTTCCTCTTCATCGCCTGCAAGTACACAGCACAATTAGATACAGATTAAACACCGAGACTGGTGGTGGTTCTCCGAAGACCCCTAACGAAAAGTTGGTGAGTGAATTCATTATTTTTTAGGGATGATTAAATATCACAGAAAGTTGCACTTTTTTGTTAGTATATTCCCCAGTAAAGATGCAGGCTTTCTATTGACAGCAAATAACTGAAAGGAGATTCGACTTTGTACTTCTTCCACAGTTATGAAGAATCTCAGAACCTTTTTCTTTTCATATGTGGACATCGGAAAAAGAAATTAAAGCAATACTAACTTGTCGCATGGTATTAGATATCGGTCGTTACTAAATGATTTTTAACTTTCCGTACTGATATTTTCCAATATATCGGTACGGCCCATAGTTAACTGAGACAGTATACTTGGCCGATACAAGGCTAACAAGGCCAATAAGAAGTATAGGACAGATATATAAACAAGCTGTCATAAACCGGGAAATTGGCTGCAACCGCATTATATTAATCAATGACGATTTGCAACCGAGCCTGCAATTTTACTAACATGGACTGTCGCAAAACTTAGATCACTAACCTGTTTTTGCTCTTACGTGACTTGTCCACTCCTCAATGATCTGCAAATAAATCATGTTCGCAACTAGAGAAGATTAAAACACAGCTCTGCTAATCTATTGGCCTTTTGCAGGTAAGTGGCAACTACAAGCTTAAAAGTGAGAAATTAAGAGAACGAATGTAGCAAAGTCGAGCATCAGAACCCCATAAGAACTGCTAAGGGGATTCTTGCTGCTGGTATATATAATCAAAGCCTGTTTGCCTCTAGTTTCATGTTGGTTGCTTGCTGGCAAGAGGTGTCAAGACTACAAACACCACTTGGAAAATTTACAACCTTTAAAATACAAAACACATACTCCATTCTTCTGATAAAATTAAAGAAAATCCAATTTGTTAGAAGCTTCAGCAATAATGTATTATAATGAGATTTTATTTTAAGAGAACCCTTAGCTATGCATTACCATAACAACAAAAACAACGACAATGTCTTACAGGTTTCAGCAAATGGGCAGGCTAGGAGGGGTTGGATGTACGCAACCTTACCTCAGTGTCGACAAGGAAAGATTGTTTCCAAATGTCATTCTTAGCTAAACAATTTAGTCAAAACATTGAAGGTTCTTGATAGCAAGTGGTTCAGGCTTTTTTGCTTCGTAACATAAAAATGCACAGAAAATCAATAAATAACAGAAAAAGCACAATACTGTCACCTGATTAAAGCTGGAATATGCTGAATCTTCAGAATCACTTGTCACTGGGATACCAACAGATGTTTGCATTCGCTGAATCATGCTTCTATTGCCAGCCAGAGTAGACCTAGCCTTATCTATCAAGTCCTGTAGGTGCACAAGTTTTGCTTATAAGTTTCTCTTCACGTTGAATTAGCAAATATGAAGGCTAAAAATGTTGCTCAGAAGAGAGAAAGATTCAGCTTTTCCCCTCAGTCTACTTAATATTAGTCTTACATGACTCTCTCATATCATCATCCTCAGAGTTGTCAATGTGCCTATCGTACTAGAATCAGGATTTCAGAGCTAATAAAAAAACAGTGCTTTCTTTTATTAGTTAGTAGGTTGATGCCCAAAGAATTATTCATCAACATATATACTCAAATTGCGAAGTTTACTGTTACATGATATTAGCAAAAAAATAATCTCCTAACTTTTCCTCTCTAACACAACTACCTTCAAGCAAATCCGCAACATATAAAACTACAAATGCATAGAAAATCAACTCTGACTGCTCACAATCATCATTAAGAGACATATCTTGAGCTTCTATGTGTTGGAGAAGTGGAGAACTATTTGTCTGTCCATCATTTAGCAAATTGAATGACACTTCTAATTGACTAAGCTTTCTAGTCAAACAACATAAACTAATATTCCTTCAAATTCCTCAAAACCGAAGATTTTCAAATCTCTCTTACTTACTCCTCTAAATATGTAATGTAACAATTAAAGTGTCAACATGAATGGTCCAGCATCCTTAGTTTGAAAATGCGCAAGGCGCACCGAGGCGCTAAGGGGCCAAGGCGATGAGGCGCAAAGCGCAAGGCGAAGGCGCGCGCCTTTTGGACGCGAGGCGCCCTATTTTTAATAACAAATTTGTAATTTCCAAATACTTTTTTTGGCAACAATAGCTTTTTTAGGAGTTTTCAAGTTGGCTAACATGTCAAGGAGTAAAGTTGCCAATAATGGGGAAAAGAAATGGTGAGCCATGTCTAAAAGATATGGAAAGTGTGTACTAGTTAGCCTTGTTAGGTGAGCCTTGTCTAAAAGGCGCACCTAAAATGCACCGAGGCGTTTTGGCTAGTGCCTCATCCAAGGCGCGCCTTAGGCGCACTCAAGGCGCGCTTTTTTAAACTAAGCCAGCATCTTAAAGCAAACTTGAGAACGCATTCAAATAACTGAACATGCAATTATGTTGTTCCAATCACATTCACATATAATCTCTCTCTTGTCAAAAGCCACTCCATTGTATAATGTTCACTGGATACACAATAACATCACGTATAATGGAGAAGCATAAATGCGTAATATCAGACCCGCTAACTAAAATGAAAGAAGTCGAGGAAATAGTTCACTCCATTGCAGACACAATCTAAATAATACTCGAACTATTAAATCCCTCTTCAAAATCTCTTATAAGAAAACCAGCAAACCAGTATTGACAATATGCTTATAGTGCAAGATTTACAACTGAAAGGATTAGAATTTAAACACAAATGAAGGTAATCAGATGCAAGGGAAAGAAGAGGGAACCTGCTTAGCAGCAAGAAGCTGGCGACATTGATCTTTAAGAGATGACATTTCATCCTGAATCTTCTTAATCCTCGCTACCAATTTCATAGGATTTGTCTGACATTCACATATTTGATAACAACAATAATGTCAGTGTAGACCGTTTTCACCCAAGTGACTACAATTATCTGTCGCGATAATACATAATCCAAAAGAAAAACCGTAAATGCCTATTCCAGAATACTGAACACATTCACCTAAACCAGATGGAAAATTGGCAAATTTAATATGAAGAGCAAGACAACAATAATATAAACCAATGACCTAAACTCCCAAAGATACCCACCGACTAGAATTTGATCGATTGACTACTAATCTACTATGAGTATATACGAAGCATACGTAGTTTAGTGAGTCATTTTACATTATTCCAAGCGAGTCTTCTAACTCCCTTAACAAAATTGAAGCTGGGAACACTTAGAGCCAACTCAGTCAAATAATGATAATTAGTAGTCCCTCAATTTCTCCGTCTTCTACATTCGGAAAAACACGATAAAACGGGGGTTAACATTATAACAAAGTTACGAACTTGAGCATCCAACTGAATACTCAGGTATTAGGAAAGTGCCCATTTCAAATCAGTAAAGTAATGCTCAAGAACAAATTGAAGCAATCCAATCAAGTTATGTAACCCAGAATGATTAATTATTGGGTTGAAAAAAGTGGGAAATGAGGAGTTAAAAGAGAACTTACATTATCGGGATAAATTTGGTGAAATTCTTTATCAAGTTTGAAATGAACAAGAGAAAGATCATGGTGAGCTTTAGTGAAAAGGGATGCAAGATTGTCAACAGCAGGGTGGTGCTGCTGGTGGTGGTGGTGCTGCTGCTGCTGGTGGTGTTCTTCCTCTTTGTGCTCCATCTCTGATTTCTGATCTCCCCGCCCAAATCAAAACAACCCTAGCTTTCACAAATTCTCATTTGTTGCCCTAGCTTTCAAATTCACCGCTAAATGTAAGCACCAAAATATCAAACCCAACGCTTGGGTTGGACTTGGGATTCTTTTTTTTTTTTTTTTTTTTTTTTTTTTTTTTTTGGGCAGTAAAGCCCCAAAGAACTAGCTAAGAACTAAGCGAGGAAAATAAACTCCTAAAATATCGTCGCGCAGGATGATGCGGAGCTCGTCAGGAGGAGCATCAAGGATCGTGATAGAGGTAGACTCGAGGACACCCTTATTCGCCAGCCAATCTGCTGCGCGATTGGCTTCCCTATAAATATGATCAATGTGGACTACCCAATCGGTCAGAGCGATTAATTCTTTACAGCGTTGGACTAATGGGCGTAAATTGCTGCTGAGCAGACCTCTTTGCGAAGTAAGTTGACGCAAGGATCATTATCCATGTGAACAAGAAGACGAGGAATACGGAGATCTCTGGCGTGCTCTAATCCAGCAAGTAAAGCACGCATCTCAGCTCGCATAGATGTGCAAATACCACTAGAGAACTTGTAAGCTGAGATAAAATTACCCGCCTCATCTCGAAGAATGCCTCCACATCCAGCTAGTCCTGGATTCCCGATTGTGAAGCCCCATCAGAGTTGAGCAAAACCCAGCCATGAGGAGGAGGTTGCCACCGTATGAAACGCTCAACTCTAGAGGTACCTGGGGTAGGTATGAATAGGGAGTAAGGGTCGAAAGCTCGTTTTGATATTTCAAATTGACGGTGAAGGAATGAAATAGGATCAGTTGGATTATCCATGGTTTTGCCGAAAACGATATTGTTCCTCCATCTCCATAACCACCAACATGTAATAGCATATTTCATCGACCAATCTTGTGACATTAGAGAAGACCCATTACTTGCATTCTTTGAAATCCAGGTAGGGAGGAAATCTGCGAAAAAATCAGACGAACTAGCACCGTCTCCAAGCTCTGACCAAATATCCATTGAGACAGGATATTGGCGTAATAGGTGATCTGTAGTCTCATCTTCTGATTGGCACCTTGGGCACAGGGGATCGTCAGACATTCTACGCTTCACTCGATTATAATTAGTCATTAGACGGTCATGAGCTGCTAGCCAAATGAACATACGGTTGCGTTGTTGAACAGAAAGCTTCCAAATAAGTGCCCAGGCTACCTGGTTGTCTCCATTAAGCACATCAGCACCTTTCAAAATGCCAAGGGCAGACTTTATAGTAAACTTTCCATAGGAATTTCCATTCCAGAACAGCATATCTTCCATATTCGGATCCGGGGATAAGAAATAAGAGGCGATTTTTTGTAAGTCTTGTTGAGATAGATAATTGGCAAACTCATCCCATTTCCAACCCGAACCTTCATCCCACATTTCACTTACGGTTGCACCTAAAATAGAGTCAGGAATAGTTGCAATAGCCCTGTCCGACAAGCATCCTTCATCGACCCATGAGTGATCCCAGAAGAGAGTTCGTCTTCCATTTCCTACAGCCATAGATGCGCCTTTATGAATGAATTCAGCTTGGGAGGAAATACCAGCCCAGACATTTGACATATTAGCTTTGGGTTGGAACATGTCTACATCACACCGGCCGTTACAATACTTAGCTCGAAGGACACGAGCCCAAAGACTAGATGGCTCGGTGAGAATACGCCATTCGAGTTTCATAAGGAATGCTGCATTTGATTGGCGTGTAGAGCGAATTCCTAAGCCGCCTGTAGATTTTGGTTTTTGAACCGTTTCCCAGGAAATAAGGTGAACCTTTCGCTTCTCTTCATGGCCTCCCCATAGAAACTTTCGTGTCTTTCTATCAATATTATCACATAAGGTGCGTGGAAGTTTGGCTGTCTGCATACTATAGTTAGCTAAAGTAGAGAGAGTGGATTGAATTAGTGTGTTCCTACCTGCCATCGACAGGTGCTTTGTCTGCCAACCCACTAGCCTTTTATTAAATTTCTCTTCAAGATGGGCGAAAGTCGATTTAGTGACGCGACCATTGATGGTTGGCATCCCTAGATAGGTGCCAAGATCAGAAGTCTGCTCGAACCCAAGAAGCTGCGTGATATCATTCTTAGTGGTGTCGGGAGTGTTTGCTGAGAAGAAGACTTTTGATTTTGAAATACTTACTTTTTCACCCGAGCCCTTGCAAAAATTACGAAGAACGTAATTGATGATATGAGCTTGATCAATACTAGCTTCAGCGAAGAGGACCATATCATCCGCAAAAAAGAGGGTAGAAATCCTAGGTCCGTTTTTACAAATAGGAATAGGGCGCCATTCATTTCCTCGAATTCTTTCGTCTATTGCTTGTTGTAATTTTTCGAGGCACATGACGAAAAGATATGAGGATAAAGGATCGCCTTGTCTTACCCCTCTTGTTGGTTTAAATTTATCGGTTGGCTCGCCGTTCCAAAGGATTTGCATAGAGGGTGTCATGACATATTCCATAATGGTATCAATCATAAGGGTAGGGAAACACATATCCTTCAGAGTAGCCTCGATAAAATCCCACCGAAATCGGTCATACGCTTTTTCTAAGTCGATCTTGATAGCCATATAACATTTTCGACCCTTAGCTCGACGCATAGTATGAATGGTTTCTTAGAATACCACTATATTATCCGTAATTTGTCGCCCTGGGACAAACCCACTTTGATTTTCAGAAATAAGAAATGGCAGGACCTTTTTTAGTCTATTAGCAATGGTCTTGCTAACAATCTTATATGCCACATTGCATAGACTGATGGGACGGAATTGAGAGATGTGTTCGGAAACGGTTACCTTAGGGATTAATACGATATGGGTGTCGTTTAGTCCAATAGGTAGACCTTTGCCCTCGAGAGATTTAATCGCCATGGCACAAACATCTTGCTCTACGACATTCCAATGCTTCTGGTAAAATAAGGCTTGGAATCCATCCGGACCGGGGGCTTTCAGAGCACCCATATCATGTACTACTCTCTCAATTTCTGCAGTGGAGTAGTATCTTGTTAACCATTCCCAATGCTCGGGACTGAATTCTTGAAAGAGATCATACGGAATATCAACCCCATTGTCATCTACTTCATCAGCAGTATAGAGCGCTTTGTAATATTCAACTATCATCTTCTTGATATCGACCTCATCATCGACCCAAATGCCGTCATCGTTTTTCAACGCACGAATACGGTTTTTCCATCTACGCACCAACGTACTAACATGGAAGTACGATGTATTTCGATCACCATCACGAATGAAGTCCACTCGTGATTTTTGATACCATAAAATCTCCTTCCGCTCTAGGATTTCATCTAATTCGCGCCTCAATTTTGCTTCAAGAATAATAAGATTTCTTTCTCTCTTGGCTGAGAGATGTTTTTGACACCCTTAAATACGAGCTAGGAGTGCTCGTTTTTTATGAAAAATGTTTCCAAAAACATCTTGATTCCAAGTTTGAAGTTTATTAGACAGGCTTGACAATTGGTCGACAAGAGAATTACCATTATTCCAGTTTTCATCAATAAACTCTGTGAATTTCTCATGAGTAAGCCAAGCCGCTTGGAAACGAAAGGGTCTTTGTATTGATTGAAGAGGCACAAAACCATTTGGTGAAATAAGAAGAGGGCAATGGTCTGATTGATATGCTGGTAAAACCTTCACACTGCCGTCTTCGAAAAGGGTACTCCAATCACTATTACATAAGGCTCGATCAAGTCGGGCACTTTGACTGGTTTTAATAGAGTTTCCTCGAGCCCAAGTATGGGAATGACCTGAAAATTCTAGTTCGATAAGCTCACAATTCTCGATCCAGTTATTGAAAAATTCACACCGTCTCGCCATGTTATTATCTCCCCCATGTCTTTCAGCCATGGACCTGGTTTCATTAAAATCTCCGGGCAAGAGCCAAGGAAGCTGGTTATTCGAAGCAAATTCTTCCAACTCAGCCCATAGGAGATGACGATTCTGCTGATTCGGGCTAGCATAAATAGCAGAGAAAAACCATGGTGTTTCACCTCGACGGGACACTTCTACCGTAATATATGTGAAGTAACAGGAACCACATTTACCAATTCTGGACGCCAATAAAGCCAAATACCTCCACTGAACCCAATAGCATCAACTCGAGAATGACCATTGTATCCTATAATTGATCGAATATTCTCGGCATGTACTCTGTCTATATGGGTTTCTACTAAAGCGAGGACAGATGGTTTATATATTTTGATCACTTCTTTTAGGGCATTAATTTTCAACTTGCTTTTCGTCCCCTGGATGTTCCATACCATGCAGGTGATGGGGGGTAGGTTGGGTGTCAAGCTTGGAATACGGTCTGACATATGATAAGGTATACAAGGTAATTGAGATTATAAGGCCCATTCTTTTTGGCTTAATTTTAATCTCTTATTTAGCTCACTATGGTATGGTAATTTAGCTCACTTTTTTTTTAAGAAGTAATTTAGCTCACTTTAGTTTAATTCAGCTCGGTTCATATTCAAATCTGCTCTAACTTATTTCAGCTTTAATTATTTCAGGAAATTTCAATTGAGTTTAACTCCATTTTCATTGGGGGTTTTGGGGTTGATTTTTGTAGACGACGTTTTAGTAATTGTAAACGACATTTTCATTCCTAGTTACGTGGACTATAAACTCACTAATTCTCTCTCTAGTATTTTCGTCTCAAACTCTCCTAAATTCAAATTAATTAAAAAAAAAACAAGAACAACAATTACTTGCGATTTTTACATGGCGGAACCTAATTCACTCGATTCTCCGGGAAGTAAATTAATTAATCGCATTGTGAATTAACGAAGTAGTTAGAATTTTTTCATTTTTTTGTTGATTTTAGTTTGTTACATTTAATTTGGTTGATTTTAATTGTTGTTTTGTGTTGTCGTTGGGTTAATTAGTGTATATGTTGTCGTATTATGTTGAATTTGTGTTGATTTCGTTTGAGTTGTAGTCGGAATGGTATTATTTTGGTCGAAATT
>VHZZ01010872.1:39654-52104 GCA_009801015.1 Silene noctiflora | reverse complement strand
AAAAATAATAATCCATTCAACAACGTTTTTTCGTAATTTTCGTGAATAAGCGTTGTTAAAGGGGCGTTGTTATTGCCTGGATTTGTAGTAGTGAATCTCGTGTTCTAGATGTTTTGCTTGCACTTAACGTATTTTGTCGGAAATATTGCTTATGATAGCTAAATCCCGTCAAAAGAGCAAATATCGAGTTCACAAATCTAAGTGGAAATTTGATTGGATCATGTTTGATCATGAAAGCACAAAAGTTGGAAGAAATAATCAAGTGTTGAAAGAAATGGCCCAAATGATTATAAATGGCAAAATCTAAACAATTGAGATGAAGCCCAAAAAGGAAGTCTAAGTAACACATGTGGAAAGTGCAACTTAGGATCCCTCAAAGGTTCCACAAAAATGCATTTACCCGGGTGATTAAAGGATCCTTAAAGCATAAACTTTGGATTCCCAAGAAATTTAATATGGCTTTAAAGCTATAAACCGAGTTTCCCACGTCCCCGATCGGGGTGGCGTGTCCCCGATCGAGGTTGACCAAACCTAGGATTCTTTTAGTTCCTTGTGTTTCATGTTGTAATCACTATAAAAGAAGGGCTAGCCCCGACCTTTAGGGACACACTTAGACACCTCTTTCATTCTCATATTCATACACTCTCAAATCTCTTGTATTTTCTCATAGTTCTTTCGCATTTTCAAGAATTAGAATAGTTTACATTGTGTATTCAATCTTTAAGTTCTAATATAATTCAAGTTCAAGTTCATTGTTCTTCACTGGCAGTTTCATTTTGGTAATTATTTCCTTTCTAGCATTTTCATTATTGTTTATGTTAGTTAATTTATATAGCTTTTCCATTTCGACATTGTTGTTTAGTTATAATTTAGTTGTTAGATTCTTACACTCAATTTAAAAATCTTTGTTATATTCACATGCAATTTACATTTTACATTTCTACTATCATTAGCATATTAGTTTATCATTTCATTCATATCATTTTGTTTACTCCATATTATATTTCCTTATTTCCTTTTAAATATAATTATTTCATTATGTTTATGCAATTCATTTCATATTTAGCCTTTGTTATTTACATCATGAGTGAGTAGTTTAGTGTTGTCTAGGGAATCAGGGGAGCCATGCATTAGTTATCTTAATCATGTTAGAAAAGTATTTTTAATCATTGCTTAATTGTCTCTACATATGCTTGCTTTTTATTTGTTAATCTTTGGTAGTTGATCACTACTTTAGATTAAATTTGTTAATACAATATATAAGTCGAGAGGCATAGACTTGTATTGGACTAAGCATTTTGTAGTAGATTGACCTAATCATAGCGAGAGTTCGTTAGGACCCGATCTAAGGCTTGACACTAATATTGAGAGGTGAGTGTCTCTAGACCTAGGATTTTATCTTTTATTATGCATTTCTAATCTAGCATTAACCTTTTATCTATGCATGTGTGACCCAACCCCCTAGACTTACCCGGATGAGATCTCAGCCAGCATACTGGCAACCGGTACCTTACCCGGCTGAGATGTTCTTGGAAATTTTGTTAAAATTGTGGATTTTGAAGTGAGAGAGGGGTGTGAGCTGGTAGGCCGGCAGTTGGTCCACTGGCTGGGAACACCCTCATTGAGGAACATAAGTCAAAGTGAGTGAAGAGGAGCTCCCTGCCGGTAGGCCGGGAGTACATATGGAGGAAAATGGAGTCAACGAAGTGAAGGCAAGAACTCCCAGCCGGGCGATTGGCGGCCGGTCCCTGCACCTGCTAGTCCCTGCACCGGCTGGGAAGTTTATGATATGTTACCAAATTTTCGAAAAATCAAAAAATTTGCCTTGAGTTCCCAGCCGGGTGAACGGCGGTCGGTCCCTGGACCGGCTTGGAACCCCCTGATACGCATTAAAAGGCACAACAACTCTCCCTTTTCCTCAATTTTTCTCATTTTCTTTCTCTCTCATTCACTCAAACTCTCTCACATCTCCATCAAACTTCACCAATCAACCACCCACACCCTCCTAATCACTAAACCTCTTCTCCAACATCAATTGCACCAAATAAACGGGTTCGTCGGGGTGATTTAGCGCATTTTCAAGCCGAGATAGTGGCGGCCGCGGCTACCAATGTAAGTCCCAATCCGTATTTTCCGGGACTCCAATTCATTTTCATCGCAATGAAAGGTAAATTTGTTCTATTTAAACAAGCTCCCCTCCACCATACTCGTTTTATTGACCGTCAATCGATGCAAGACCTAGGGTTAGACCGTGTGGCACTTGATTTATTTATGGGTGTCGGAATGAAAAGGATGTATGGCATCCATGAAAGGACCTATTCCCGTATCACTTGGGAATTTTTGAGCTCCCTCCGAATCGACAAACATTGGCAGACCGGAAAAATGGCATTTTTACATTTTCGTCTCTTAAACAAGGATTAGTTCCTTACCCTTGACAATTTTGTCGAATGTTTCAGACTTAATGCGGCGGCTTCAAATAAAGCGCCGGATAAATTTGACTATGGTTTAGTTTGGAAGGCCATTTCCGGCCTCGATGGTGTTAAAGGGGTGAAGATAGCGGCAAATACTTGTCAAAATGCCGGAATTAGAATTTTGCATAAGTATATGGGTTGGACCGTCTTTGGGAGGGATGAGCCAAAAAATTTTAGGACGGAGGAGTTAGAAATTCTTTGCACCTACCTCTTTCAAAATCCCGTGTCATTCAAAATTTGCGTCGCTCATCATATAGCGCTCCACCTTAACAAATTGAGCAATTTTCGGAGCAAATGACCCCCATTTGCGTGGGAGGCATCATTACCCACCTTGCCAAGCGCCTAATCCAAAACTTAAACTTAAAAAACATGAACTACACCGTCGGGGACACTACCCTCTCCAAAGACTACATTGAACACTCTCTTAATTGGATTAAGAGGAACCCCATCGACCGGAAAGATTATTGGCAAATTCGGGTTATGGGAATCGACAAAAACTTGGTGCCACTCTCCAATGCACCCAAAATGAAAATTTTGCCGGATTCCGAGAATTACTTGTTGGAACTTGAAGCGGATGAAGAAAATGTTGATGATCTGCCAAACCAACCCCAACCTATTGTCTATGGGCATGACCACCACATGCCTACCAAAACGACCATGAGATAAAACTTGCCACCCACGTCCTTCCAACATAGCCCCTTTCAACAACCTCAACATTGGTTCTACCAACAAAGAGAGGGGTCATCGAGTCAACAACCTCCTTTGCCCAACTCACTTGTGTAGTTCATGAGGAACGTCACCTTGGGTTTGCAAAACGCCAAGGATGACCGGCGTGACTTGCACAAGAAGGTGGATCGAATCTACTATGACCAATCCGTTGGTCGATTCCCCGTCTACGACAACTACTTGAGACGGGGATACAAGCACCTATCCGGCCTCCACCCTCACTACTATCTTACCCCGGACAGGGGATATGCAAGCCAAGACAGGTCCATTGTATTTGGGGACCACAATGTGAGGCATGACTATTGAAGTGACATGGTCGGGCCGCTTCTCAAGGGGAGGGGCATGATACGCAATGGTACGGAGGTGCCCCCTCCGTATTTTTTGAAGGTGGGACCATGGGAGCCTCAGGTTCGGGGAGAGGTGACCCGATGATGGGAGGCGGCTATACTATGCCGATGAGCGCGGATGACTTCATCTGTGGAGACTAGTTCGGCACCGACAACGACCAAGAAGAGTTTGGTTATGAATCCGACGAGGCGGCCGAGTGAAGATGGAGTGCCTTGCTCCCTTTCCAAATCCAAAGCACAATTATGACTCCCCTTTAATCCAGATTCTCTCGTTTTCATGTTTAATTTCCCATTGCATTTAATTACTTGTAATATATTTTAGACTAGTTATTCATATAGTTGCATTCATTTAGGCTTGCATTAGAATTTAATTTGGTCACATATTGTCACAGAGTTGTATTCATATAGTGTAGTTGTATCGTATTTTAAATATAACAAGTAATATAGTTCATGCATTGCATATCTATTTGAAAAACACAAAAACATTTTAAAGATAAAAAAATTCAAAAACATGCATTTTCCTTAATAATTTGCTCCACACATTTATTTCCAAAAGAATTATGTAAATAAATAAGTGTGGGGAGAAAATCCTCTTATTTCAAAATCACAAAAAAAAAGTTTTTATTTTGAAAAAACAAAAATCTCAAAAATATGTGTTTCCTTTTAGAAATATTTCAAAAATTCATAAACATGTTATTTATTTTCCAAAATATTAAAAATCCAAAAATATGTTATTTAATTTCAAGAAAAATTCAACTACAAAAATATGTCTTTCATTTTTCCTCTTTCCTCTCTACATTTCGTTCCATTGAGGATGATGTAAATTTTAAGTGTGGGGAGGTAAATATCCACTTTTTAAATATTTATTTGTAAATTTGGTAAAATTTCAAAAATGCCTAAAATACCGAAGAGCTTCAAAAATATGCTTTGTTTACATTGTATATATTGTTTTGTACTAACTATGTTGATAGGCAATACGCGCGTTGCATCGGAGAAGATGCTTGGTAAAATTCTTCTGATTCTCTCTTTTATCCTTCCTTTTCATTTTTTATATGTTGACATGGAGGAGGATGAGATATATGATGTGGTAGTTCCTTTTTGGAATCGATTTGGAAGATGTATGTTGTTTTTGATCTGCTGTTAGGATTAGAATTTGTATGCATTTAGACTAGACATGTATATATGTGTTCACTCTTGCATTCACGTAGTTTGTTCATATGTGTTAGTTGCATTTTGTTTGTAAATAGTGCATAGAAGGTCTAAATGTGGAGGGTTCATGTCAACAATGATGATAATCATTTTGCCCATGTCATTTCCCTTATGATAGCTCGCACATTTTGATGACACAAGGTTAGGGTTTTTCCTTGCAAAAAACTCGAAGTCTAGCTTAATCACCAAATTGCGACCAACTTATGAGACTGTATTAGGCCCGAGACTTGACCTAGGATCGACATAGCTACTCAAATGTGAGGATAGAGCCTCCATATGGTCGGCCCATCAAACCTATCCCGTTTAGGATGTGTGAGTAGGTCTCCTTACGTGGTATGCATGTCAAAACACAAGTGTGCCATTTGTTCTTTAATGTCGTAGAAATGATTGTGTACATATTTTGAAGGCAATACACATGCATAATAATGAACCTCACATAGCCATATTGCTTTAGTTTTACCCTCTTGTCTTGGTCCTTTTTGTGAACCCATTTGTGCCTAGCTTCTTCATTTGTCATCAGCAATACCAACTACGTCCCAAAAAAAAATAACTCGCCCTATCGAGTAACTTGTTGTAGTAGTTTTGTTGTATGTATATAGGTTAGAACCTCGTTCTATTGGTTATAAGAGCTTCAAAGTTTTATCAACCTTGTTTGGCTACTTTTGTGAATAAACAGGTTTTTGAGAAAAAGCAATGAAAAAAGAAAATATAAAAGAAAAAAAAAAGAAAAAAAAAGAAAAGAAAGAAAAGAAAATTTTTGACCTATTGTTTTAGAAAAAGCCATGAGCAACATCTCTTGTACATCATTAAGAGATAGAACAAAGGCGTTGCTAATAAATGGTTTGATGTCTTTTGCAAATGAGTTCATTTTGAAAAGCTTGCATTTGTTGAAAGGTGATCATTTCACCATTTTGAGAAAAGCTCATTTGAGGACTAAGCAGGTTAGTTGGGTAGGTGGAAACTTTACTCGATTTAGCTCCACATATCCATAATGGCATTCATGCCAATCCTTTCTTACCATGTCCTAAGCCCCATTACGACCTTTTGACTTCTTAATATGTGCATTGCATCTACATTTCTCTTGTGGTTGTAGCATGAAGTACCACATTGGAATGCCGGCATACGTTGCAAGTCGAAGTAGTGAAGTGATTTTGGTTACATGTTTTCACATAAATCGCCCCGTTCTTTCATTGAGTGACGGGCAAACCCCGTGAGAGTCGATGCTTAGGTCTTCTTTTGGTCAAAGGCTTGATATAAAGTCGAATATCGTGTGTGTCGTGTCAATATTTGTAGTATAGCAACGTACTTCCCCTTTTCCCCGCCTATAATTTGTTTCTTAGGCTTTCCGTGTTGTCAATGTTGGTTGCTTGAGCTAGATTTAGGGGATCGACACCTTGGTGAGACCTTGAGACGACATCCTCCACTAAATATTTTATTTGTTCGGTTTTCGAGAAATTCCGCTTGAATGAGGCAAGTGTGCAAGTTTTGATCGATTTATTTCCGTGCTTTACTTGATGTCTAGTGCCGTTTTGAATCAACGTTTTTTTAGAAAGACCTCACTTGCCTTGCAATAGGGCACTTCCTCTCATGAAGTGTCAAATTGTGAGTTAAAAGGGCTCCGGGTGAAACTAAACCCGATTCGGATATTGAAAAAAATGTGCGCAAGTTATTAGTCTCAGTTAAGGGTCTTAGTTAAGTTTAGGTCACTTACTCGGGGATGAGTAAGACTCAAGTGTGGGGAATTTTGATACGTGTTTATTTGATCGTAATTCTCCCTTCTTTTCTTTGCATTATAATCCGTTTTTACACGGTTTTACGTGCCTTTACTTGCAGTTTGCATCCCGATTTCCCGTTCTGTGAAGTTGTATCTCATCTTGTAGGATTTGAGATGGAAACGAGGAAATGGGAACAAGTAAAGACGTTTTGAAGCTAAGAGAGAAAAGAAGAGGAAGAAATGCTGAGAAGAGCTGGGAACCCCCTACCCTTCAGCTAAGGAAGAAAGTGGAGGAGAGTTATAGGAACTTCCCAGCCGAGCATCATACCGGCAGCCGGTTAATAGGCCGGGGACGCATGAAGATTGAAGAAAATGAAGAAGAGTACAGAAGACTCCCAGCCGGGTAGGCCACCGACGGCCGGTCCATCGGCTGGAACCCTTTCTCCGCATTTTCACCTGCTTTGTAATTCTTGACATTATTTATGAGTAAACTATAAATACCCCCTCCCTAATTCATTTGGACACATTACCCTATATCTGAATTTCCTTCTAATTTTATGCAAGTTTCCTTAATCAAATTTTAATCTTTCCCTAATTAAGCCTTAATTACTTAGCCATTTAGTCTACATCTAGTTTAGTTCAATAGTTTAAATTTGAATATTGGGTTGTAATTGGAGAAATTGAAGAATCTCTTCTATTATAAATCCAAAGTTTGAAGCTTTACTTCTTGTTTAGTATAATTCTCCTCTCTTTTTAGTTTAATTATTAATTGTTTACATTTCCTTTTCCTTTTTACTTGTTGCTTGACTTATTACTATGCCTATTGTTTCACTTATGTTCGTTTCATCACTTGTTTACGTTTGTCTTACAAGCATGAGTGAGTAGTCACCCCCTAGGATTTAGGGCGAACCTAAGTGAGGATTAAGAATATGCATATGGATTGTTAATGTTTGGTTTTTTTGTAAATTTTTTGGTCTTTGTAAACATGCATAAAAGGTGTTTGTTGAAATGTATGTATAAAAGTACATGCCTTTTTCAATTTATGCTTAGTATCTTCATAGTTGGAAGTTTATATAGATGTTTGATAGTATGTATATGATGAATTTGGATGCATTGTGATGATTTTGTGTCCCTCTTAAGGAGAGACTAAGTAATTAGTCCTTTATTCCTAGGGTAATAATTACCCAAGACCCATTAATACCCATACTTAGTTTTCCTTGCGTAGGGGAACCCAAAGAACCTAGTTTCTATCTGTAACACCTCCATCTATGAAGGACCCTTAACCAGACCTGCCCAAGCAGATACGGGCGCTATCATCTTGGTTGCCCAAGGATTAGTATATCATAACGTCAATAAAAGAACAATTAAAGTTAATTACATGTTTATCTAAACATAAAAGAAATACAACTGGTGAATCTATCCAACTACGATAAGACTACATATGCCAAACTCGGTGAAAGACGCGTCCCTCCAGTGCACCCAGACAAGCTCCATAACAACACCTGCTAAGACTAACTGCTCACCATAAGGATCACCACAGAAACACAACAAGAAAACACACACAACACCACATAAAGTCAGTAACTGAAGAACATCATACCAATCACAACATACACAAGCAAAAACTCCAACTCCAGTACATCACCATCCACCTGACTGACACAAAAGTGTAGTCCTGCCAGATTACTAATCGTGACCATTAATCCACACCACCAGTAGGGACCACAGCCTTACCACCTAAGCCCCCCTCAAAACCATAGAGCGAATAAATCAATGATCATTAATGTACACATCCCCCTTGTGTCGAGAACCACAAGGGGCGAACAAGGGCGTGAAGGTATAACCTTATTACTAACAACCGTGACCACGATAAAACATAAGGATAACGATGATGATGATGACTTACCTATGCTCGGTATACCGGCAACAAGACCATAGCCCGACTCGATCCTCCATCTCCATGGTAGACCCCCAAGGTAAAGAATAGGATAGGGTGATGGGGAGAAAGGTGTCGTCGATCTAGGTTTAGGAAAAAAGCAAAAAGAAAACTAATTTGGGTTTACTATTTTGAAATGTATATTATAACGCTGAACCGAACCTACTCGATCGAGTGCAGAGCTTACTCGATCGAGTGGCCTCTACTCGATCGAGTCACTGTATTACTCGATCGAGTGGCTAACGCTAGGTCGAGTTCCCAAAGTCCAAGGCTGCTAAGTTCACAAAGTCCACTCTAACAAGGCCCCGATGGTTAAATACGAGTATAAGGTAAGTCAACTGGTCCCCGACAGGGCGGGTATTACAGTCTTCCCCCTGAAAAAGAACTTCGTCCCCGAAGTTCAACTCCTCTACTTCCATAACCCAAATGTAAGCCAAGGCCAAGGTGACTAACAACATAACCCGACAAAACCACTATAATAACGATATAATCCTACCAAACCACTATTAGTCATCATCATCATCCACTCATTCCACAAGCACAACCATCGCTATCCACTACCTCTACCAAACCATCGAAACACATGCGCTATACAAGGGATAACCACCCACATCTACAACAACTATACTAACAATAAATCAACAACGCATATATAATTCCACATACATCATTTAACAACGATTAAGTTATTTAAAAAAAAAAGGTTTTGCAACATTTTTTAAACGCGACATTACTCTTCCCCTCCTAAAAGCAACTTCGCTCCCAAAGTTCATCTCTAAGATGGTTTTCTCACCAAATGAAGATTACAATTCCTCCCCCAATGTTACTAGACTAAAACTGTATCCATGTGATCAGGCCAGATGAAAACACCCAACACAAAGATGATTTTACCATGTCCAACAAATATTACTGGGTATGCATGTCAATTGAAAGGTAACTTAATGTGAACATGGCATCATCGCAGCCGACTCGGATACGAAACAAAAGCTAGCAACAACATAGACCAAGAGTACCGCATATGCCTTAAATACGACTCGTATACAAATATCAAGTACACAAGTAACCATCATTGATCATGACAGTGACATAAGGCTCAACCACACACCCCCAATATGACCCCATGTCAAACAAGGAAATAGTCTCATCACATGATCTACTGGCACTCGATCAAGTGATTGTCGTACTCGATCGAGTAACCACAACTCGATCGAGTTTCCTTCACTCAGTCGAGCACCTATGGATTAGAAGGTACCCAGAATCTATTCAGAAGTTACTCGATCGAATTGACTCTACTTGATCGAGTACAAGGTAAGCTACTCAGTCGAATTCTTCTTATTTGATGGAGTATGGCCAGGTCAGAACGCTCCCAATTTCCTGCAAAAATACAAGGCAACAAGGAAACACGCAAGTTCCGGTATTCTATCCCCAATGTCATCTTATATACACATAAGTCTAAAATAAAACTAGTCACGTGCGTGGCCTCATGGCCGATTACATCACCCAAGAAATATCTAAAGATCCAAATATCCGAAACACGAAAGGAAATCCAACATAAGTTTAATAACATCATCATGAAATAAGAATGACCACTCAAGGATAGTCGTCAATGTCCTCCTCCATCTCCTCGTTGCCTATAGCTCCAAAAGTGCCAACTCCTGATGGATCCGCTACATGTCCTCCCCCTGTGGCGGCTCCTTTCCCAGATCCCCCTCCAGTCGACCATGGTGCAAAGGACCCATAAGGATAGCTCTTAGGAACTCC
The DNA here is from genome assembly GCA_009801015.1 of Silene noctiflora. Taxonomy (NCBI): domain Eukaryota; kingdom Viridiplantae; phylum Streptophyta; class Magnoliopsida; order Caryophyllales; family Caryophyllaceae; genus Silene; species Silene noctiflora. The sequence continues at coordinate 41,940 of VHZZ01010872.1, read as the reverse complement.
CCACGTGGCCCTGTCCACCCCGTAGCTATGGAACACACCACTATCATCCCCCGGACCTCTCCACAACACTGACTGGGCTAAGTCGGTCCTCACATCCTTGAGAATGGCTATCTCATGAAGGTTCCGGAGTACCAAGGTGTTCGACACCCGCTCCGTGAGCTCACTCACTTGCATCTCATTTCTATACGAAGGTGGATAGGGGGTACTAGTACTGGGGTAGTCCCTGCTGCACAAACGGTGGTCCTCAAACCACCATCTTAGGCTCTTGGTCCTCTTCCCTAGCATGATCTCCCCCAAACAGCTCTAGCAACTCTATGAGGACGTCATCGATAATCAGGTAGGTCTAGGGTGGTAGATCGGCCTCCTCATTGTCGGATGCAGCCTCAGCTAGGGGCTCATTCATAGGAAGATGAGCTGCATCAGGTACCCTCATCCAACTTCTACCCCTCACTCTCAAAGCCAAAGCTCCACACTCCAACACTCTCAACCACTTTTGCCGTACGAACTAGGTCATATCTAAAGTCAGAACAACGACACTCATCGTTTTGAGAGTAGGAGATGCCTCGAAGTCCATCAACCTCTCAGCCATCCGGGTGGCTATAACACCACAACTGAGATGGCGAGTCGAAGACTGGGCTATCAGAGCCAAGCTAGCGCACACTATCGTTAGAGCATTATAGGCTCAACGCTTCGCTTTGGTGGGGTTAAGATAAGAGATCAACAACATAACCTCGTGTGAGTTCAACTTACACACATCCTTCCTACCATACAACAAACAGGTCAAGGCTCTGTGGAAAATCTTCTGGGTCATGTGCTGGACATCGTTAATCAACATAACACTAGTGGTCGGGACATCCCAATGATACCCCTTCTTAGGCCGAGCAAGCCTAAGGTGGTCAGCAAAGTGGTCCAGGGTCAGACTAAAGCTAGTGTTCATCAACCGGAAGTCCACCGTCTTCCTAGCTACATCATAAGCAAAAGAACTCATGAACTCCAAGGTCAGAATATCATACGAGTGTTTTCTCAACCGGTACAAACCCTTCAATCCCAACACCTCAAAGATATGCCTAACATCGATCTCAATCTCTAAATCTTCCAACAACCCCGTGTCAATGCACCTTGTTGACTTCAAGGTGCGACTCATCAAACTTACAATGGCCGCTCTCTAGTCAAAGTCACGGAAAACTACTGTTGGGTACTAGGACACTGGTGGAACAGTCGGCCCTTGTCTTACCTCCCTCACTTCTTCTGTGGCGGCTAGATTGGCCATAGCCCTCTTGCTCGGTGGTTGTGTAGCATCGTTTTTCGGCATCTGTATCAACATTAGTTAGCCAACAACGAATTTGATAATTGAAAGTGAAAGTCTCAAAGGTTATTTACCAAAATAAGGGCAAGTCTTAAGATGAATTTCTGTCACAAAGCATGTAACATTTAGAAGCAAAACATGGCTTCAGTAACTTTCTTTACCCTTTGTAAATCATGAAAGTTAGACTAACATATCAAAGTGAAGGTTTGGGGAAGTTTTAGCAAGAATCCGCAGTTAAATTGACAAAAATTAAGTTCAATGTACCGATTACTACAAGGAAATTGGAATAAATTTTCTATGGGAGTTAGCTAAAATTCGGGACCCAAAAAGACGATGTTTTAAAACAAATTTTCGATGGGAGTTAGCCAAAATTAAGCATCAAATATGACATTATTATCATCCCCTATCCTTGTCCAACCTTTAAAGACAAATTAGAATGGTAAGACTCAAAAATTCGGGACGAACCCTAGAAAATCCGGTTTAAAGATTATCAAAATTCAAGCTAAGTTTTTAGTTTCTATCATCAATAACAAGGGATTCAAGATATTTCCAGCAAAATCCAACAATTACCATGCAATACCAAGGCATAAAATTGAAAAATTCAGTATATATTCTACTCATGGGTCCCTAATTGCTTCAAAATCTAAAGAAGTGAACTGAAATTTACCTTAAATTGGTTTCAAATCGAATCAAGTGGAAGAACTAGAAGGATTTGAAAGGGCAAGAACACAAATTAACCAAGTCTTGATGTATAAAGTAAGGTTTTTGAGATATTTTAGGTTTACAAATGAGAAGTGAGTTGGAAAGAATAAGAATAATTGAAGATATAGAGCCCGAAAATTATAAAAAAAATCCTGTGTCCTGTAACAGCGGCATTCGATCGAGTGTTGATAAGTGTATTTTATATATAGTTTTACCCCTCATATTAGCTTGGTTTTTACTTTATATTTGCACTTTTAGTAGTGATATTTGAGCTAATA
>VHZZ01010871.1:24910-40340 GCA_009801015.1 Silene noctiflora | reverse complement strand
GTTTGACTTGGTTAGGAAAACAAATCAAAACCGGATCAACCCATCTTACATCAATACCAGATATCTCAAAAACAACAAAATCAAATAAAACAAGATCCCCAAATCCATCATCTTCCATCCTTCATCATCTTTCTGCAAAATCATTGCCCCCGATCACCTCTGCTCTTTCGAAATATTAATCAGAGGCCTTGATTCTATCCAAATCTTGTCTCAATCAGTCATTGGAAGCTTAATTCGCCCAGCTATGCGAGTATTAATGCCTTGTACCAGTCGATTGACCACTCTTTCCGGCTTGTCAATAACTCCTTCCACTCTAGCTCAATTCCTCTGGTACCAGATGTGGTAAATGGCTGCCAGAGTCACCATGGCTTGAATCCCTCTCTGAAGCTTTGTGCCCCTTCTCGCATCGCACCATGCAATCAGTCTTGAATCAGGTATCCTCAAGTTTAGTTGTTTATTTAAAATACGTATAATTTTAACACTGTATTCACAACTAGCAAAGAGGTGCTCTTGCGTCTCCTCATCTTTCCCACACAGGCAGCATGTTGCCTCACTGCATATCCCCAATCTGTGTAATTTAGATTTAGTTTTTAGAGAATCCTGAATAGTCAACCATGCAAAGATGGAGTGCTTAGGTATGGTCCAGTTATTCCCAACCATACTAGCCTATCTGACCTAAGGATAATGCTCACAAAGCCATGAGTAGCATCCAGCAGTCGGGTAACCCCTAGGTTGAAAGCACCATTTCATATTTGTAAAACCATGTATAATGTCATCCTTAGTTACACAGATTTTCCTCCACACCCAACTAGACTCGTAGCTAGGTGTGTAGTCAGCCCACTCTCTTCCCTTAAGGTATATTTGGTGAACCCATTTGACCCATAGACTATACTTGCCTTCAATGGTCCAGTTCACAAGCTTACCCACCACTGCATTATTCCATAAAACCTGATTTTTAAGCCTTAGACCACCTTCATTCTTTGGTCTGCATACCTTATTCCATGATACTAAAGGAGTCTTGCTATACTCAGTGGATCCTTTCCAAAGGAAATTCCTGCAAGTGTGCTCAATGTCCTTAATTACCCCCTTTGACAAGATGAATATAGATGCCCAATAAGAATGAAGGGTAGATAGTACAGATTGCACTAGCACAAGCCTCCTAGCATAGGAGAGTTTCCTTGTGCCAATACTATGCACCCTTTGGAAAATCCTCTTAACTAAAATCTCACAGTCTATCTTCCTTAATATAGAGGTCTAAATAGGCATTCCAAGATATTTGAAAGGCAAGCTCCCTTCTTTAAAGCCAAATATCAGCAGAATATCATTCTTTAGATTGTGATTAAACCCATTGAAGTAGGTATTAGACTTGCTTGCACTCACCTTCAAACCAGTTGAGGATGAAAAAGTGGAAAATGCCCTAATTAATAGAATCATAGAGCTTGCATCTCCCTTGCAAAACAACAAAACATCATCTGCAAACACGAGGTTAGTGAATTTCAAATATTTGCAGAGAGCATGATAATGAAAACCCTCTTGAGTAGCAGCCACCTTCATTGTCCTAGTTAAGTAGTCCATACATAGAGTGAAAAGCAAAGGAGAAAGGGGGTCTCTTTGCCCGAGCCCTCTTTTCCCTTGGAAAAACCCATAATTTTCACTATTTAAAGACAATGTGAAAGTTGCAGTGGTGATGCATTGCATTATCATGTCCTTGAAATGTCTTGGGAATTTTAAAGCATCCAAAAGCTTAGCACAAAATCTCATTCAACTGTGTCATAGGATTTTTGTAGATCAATTTTAAACATACATCTTGCTGAGGCAGCAGGTCTGTTATACAATCTCACCAAGTCCCGACAAATGAGCACATTCTCAAGAATGATCCTCCCTTTAATGAAGGCCCCTTGTTTTTGATCCACAATATAAGGTAAAACAGCCCCAAATCTTGTGCAAAGAATTTTGGATATAGCTTTATAAACAACATTACAACAAGCTATTGGTCTAAATTGTAAAACAGTTTGAGGCCTCTCACATTTAGGGATCAGATTGAGATTAGTAGAATTAACCTATTTAAGGAGCTTTCTGGAAATAAAAAAATCCTTTACAGCGGCTGTAATATCTCTTCCCACAATACACCAAGCATCCTTGTAAAATTTGCTAGTAAAACCATCAGGGCCAGGAGATTTTGTATCAGGAATGTTAAAAATAGCTTCCTTTACTTCAGCATCAGTAACATGTTTTAGAAGAGCATTGATATGATCATCAGAGCAAACCTTACCACAACTAATAATGGTCTTCTTGACTCTCCTTATAGAACTACTTGTCCCTAGCAAAGAGGTATAGTAATCCAGGAAAGCTGTTTGGATGCCTTCCCTAGAGTAATGAGTAGCTCCATTCATATCCTCAATCATGAACACCTTATTTTTCAACCTTCTGTGTTTAATATCCCTATGAAAAAAAGCATTGTTGGCATCCCCCTCATTAATCCATCTGGTTTTGGCCTTCTGAGCTAGGACTACAAACTATAATTAGATAGTATTATGTTGAGGCGAACTAGACCTTTAATCACAAAATCATAGAAACTTATCATCGTCAAAAATAGGGAATTTATTGGACCATATAGTCATATGCTTATGTTTTTATAATGACAAGTGTGTTTAATTATATATATACTTGGTGCTTGTAATCATTTGTTTAGTCATGTTAGATTAGGCATGGTTACATCTTGGCAAGCAAATTTGTAGATTAGGCATGGTTACATGGGGTTGAAACCACCTCCCAAAATTGGCTCCACAACAACATCCAATAACCAAACACAATAATCTCAATCAAAACAATAACAACAATAAACAGTCACATACACCTTATACCTATTATACAATCAACTGAGTAGGGAAACCCTACCTGAACAGTAATCCAAGCAAAAGCACAGCAAATCAGTCTAGAAAGCCTCTTCTACGAATTCCCCACCTATTATTATATCAATCAATCAATACCATCACATGAAATACTTGTTATTCACACTAAAACCCCAAAATAACCCAATTAGGCTTTGCCTAATCTCAACAAAAAACCAAAATAACTAAGATAGATGACTTACCCAACGATTAATGAAAAGCTAGATGTGAAAACCCCCTAAAACGAAGAACCCTAGCCTTGGAATAATGAAGGTAGCAAGGGAAGCAGTGATGTCATTGTCTCCTTTTTGTGAACAATGTTTTAAGCGATTAATAAAATTATTTAAGTTAATAAAACCTGATTATATATGCTTCTCGTGTTATCTTAATCAAACTGTGAAAAATGACGTAACGAACCGGATATTCGGTCGAGTACACGACACTCGACCGATTATGCCACACTCGATTAAGTGCCCACATACTCGATCGAGTACCCAAGAAACAGAAGCCCAAAAAAACAACCACACCACCTACTCGGTCGAGTACCCCGTACTCGGCCTATTAACCTAGGACCAAAAATCTGATGTATTACAATCTTCCCTCCTTCAAAACGAACTTTGTCCCGGAAGTTCAAACCCATACCTGTAAAAACAAACACCAACACCATACTACTACTCCACAACTCGAAACATACCCAAAGCTGACCCGAAAACATACGCGATCATCTCCTACGCCCTTAAAAGAACAAGGTTACGACCCCGTAACTAAACATACCTAATCAAAAAGATGCGGATATCGTTCCTTCATTGCCTCTTCCAGTTCCCATGTTGCTTCCTCGGCATTGTGATTGGTCCACATCACCTTTAGCAACATTGTCTCACCATTCCTAATCTTGCGCACCTTACGATCCAAAATCTCATTTGGCACTTCCATATAGGTCAAAGCCTCATCCAACTCGATGTTCTCAACTTCTAGTACATGAGATGGGTCACTCACATAGTTCCGAAGTTGACATACATGGAAAACCTTATGTACTCGGTTTAAGATGGTGGCAATGCCAATCGATAAGCCAGCTCACCGATCCGATCCAAAATCTCATAGGGTCATATGAACTTCTTGCTCAATCTGCCCCTCTTGCCAAAACGCATTACTCCACGCATGGGTGACCCTTTCAAAAGGACCTTGTCCCCCACCTGAAACCCGATGTCCCTGCGATGCAAATCGGCATAGCTCTTCTACCGATCATGAGCTGCTTTCATCTTCTATCTGAACAACCTCACCTGCTCAATCATATCTTGCACTGTTTTTAATCCTAACACCACAACCTCTTCACTATCATACCAACATATAAGACTCCGACATCTCCTCTTATACAAAGCCTCAAATGGTGCCATCTGAATACTCGTGTGAAAGCTTTTGTTGTAGGAGAACTCAATCAAATCTAGCCTGTCTTCCCAACTGCCACCAAACTCCATCACACAAGCCCTCAACTTATCTTCTAAAGTTTTGATGGTTCTCTCAGTTTGGCCATCTGTTGCAAGATGAAATGTCGTACTCATCTTTAAGGTAGTTCCAATCAATTCCTGCAACTCTTGCCAAAACCTGGAGATAAACCTCGTATCCCTATCTGACGCAATGTCTTTCGGTACCCCATACAATCTTACCACATTCTTCCTGTACCAACTAGCCAACTGCATCTTACTCTATGTATCTTTCATAGGAAGAAAATGAGCTGACTTTGTCAGTCGATTCACTATCACCGAAATCATGTTGTTACCTTGCCGATTCCTCGATAACCCCACAATAAAGTCCATAGAAATATACTCCCATTTCCATTCAGGTACCTCAAGAGACCGAATCTTACCTTGTGGTCTTCGCTATTCCCCCTTGACCCTTTGACAAGTCAAACATCTAGCCACGAACTAAGTTGTCTCTCTCTTCATTCCAGGCCACCATAACGTCTTCTTAAGATCTTTATAGAGATTGTCACCTCCTGGATGCACTGAGTATGGAGTTAAATGAGCCTCCGTCATGATAATCTTCCTCATCTTCATACCATTAGGTACACACCACCTATCGTCGAATCAAACACTCATATCTGCATGAATAGAGAACCTCGAAACTGCTCCCTTTTTCTACCCCAACATTCCACTCCTGAATCTTAGGATCAAAGGCTTACTTCTTTTTAATCTCATCATAGAGCTCAGTTTCCAATACATATGGATCCCAATCTTAGTCACCTCATCACTACATAAACAATGCACAATCTTCCTACTCAACGCGTCAGCCACCACATTAGCCTTTCCTTCATGGTAGATAATCTCCATGTCATAGTCACCTATAAGCTCCATCCACTTCCCCTGACGCATATTAAGCTCCTTCTGGGTATAGATTTACTTCAAACTGCAGTGATCTGAAAACACCTTAAAGGTTGCCACATATAGATAGTGCCTCCAAATCTTCAAAGCAAATACAAATGCACCCAACTCCAAATCGTGAGTAGGGTAATTCTTTTCATAAGACTTCAACTGCCTCGACGCATAGGCAATGACCTTCCCATTCTACATCAAAACACAACCCAGACCATTCTTTGAAGCATTGGTATATACCTAAAATTTCTCACTTCCCTCTGGCAAATCTTTAAAGCTTATATACATACTGATTAATCACACTAATACTGATTATAAACATGATTAAAGAATGTAGTGCATGCATAACAAATAAAAATTCATAAGGAAGAAATATTATGTTCTTACATAATAACAAATAGGAATTTTGGACACAAACAAAAGTCTCCTACTTTAGTTTGTTCTTGAGCTTATACAATGGCAAGATCCTCCAACTCACTTGTAGATCTTCTTGTTCAATTATATGAACAACCCCTCTTGGATTGTACCAAGATGCCCACAACTCAATCCAACTATAATCTAATACTAGATATTTGTAGTTGTTTATCTTATATTTTATGTCTAAAATTAACACACTCTAACTTGAGAGTATGTCACGGTTTTTAGAGAGAAAATAAGAACAATTTGAACTTGCAAAGTTTTCTTATTTTTTAGAGTAAGAAAGAGATGAATCAATGTGTGAATTGTGTTGTGAATTATGAAAAGAGAACACTCTTTTCTCTTCTTGAGAGAGCCGGCTAGGGGAAGAGTAATGGCCCAATGCATGGCCACAATTCTCTTCCCCAAGTCCTTACACATGCATGCATGCTCATGTCTTTTTCATCATTGTGTTTTCTTTAATTAAACAATTTAATTATCAAACACAATAATCCATATACACATATATTCACATGGTCCACTTACATAAAATGGACTTCCATATTAAGTTGTTGATTTTGTCAATTGTAACATTTATGTGACAGGTAACACTTACTAGGTCACAATTTAATATAATACATTTTTAACTAATTAAAAATCATAATATAAATGAATAATGTTACATTACAAAATTTACTAGTAATTCATAATTACTATTACTTAAAATGGGTCAATTAATTATAATTCACAACTTTCTTTAATTATAATTAATCGTTCATTCTCATAAAATTGTTTCCTGAACAATTATTAAAACCTTTAGCCATAACCGTTTCAATTACTAAAATCGAATCTTATTTAATCATTATTATAATAAGATACAAGTTTCTTACTCAATTAAAATATAAGGAATTAATTTACTTGTATCGCTATACAATAAATCAATTCATTGACTAAGAGTGTCACCCTAGAGGTATGACCTTGAGGGGGTCAACTGATCACCACCATACATACATATGACAGTAATGTCAAACTCTAGTCAGCCAATCATTACTGATAAATGTGGACCAGTTGACCAAATAATTGAATTATCCCTGAACGTATTCTTATTGTGAGATTTACTAATGTGATCGCATTATTGTCGAGGACACTACTCCAACAAATCTAAGACAGGAGCTACAGTCAAACGCTTCTTTAAAGATTGTAACACCGTCTCACAACTCTCATCCCAGCGAAATTTGTCCTCCTTTCGCGTCAAAGTTGTCATAGGCCTAGCTATCTTTGAGAAATCTTTCACGAACCTCTTGTAGTACCCAGCCAAGCTTAAGAAACTCTGAATTTCACCAACATTCTTCGGTGCTTCCCAGTATGACACCGCCTCAATCTTGCTAGGATCCATAGCTACACCTTCCTTGGAAATCACAAGGCCCAGAAAAGCCACCTTCTCTAACCAAAACTCGCACTTGGATAGCTTAGCATATAACTAGTTGGCGCATAAGTTTACAACACCAGCCTCAAATGGTCCTCGTGCTCCCCCTTAGTCTTAGAGTAGACTATGATATCGTCGATAAACACCACCACGAACGGATCAAGAACTGCTGAAAAACCGACTCATCAAATACATGAACACCGGTGGCACATTAGTCAACCCAAACGGCATCACCACATACTCATAGTGACCATACCTTGACCGAAAAGCTGTCTTTGAAAACACACCAGCCCCACTCAACTGGTCAAAAAGATCATCAATCCTCGGCAAAGGATACCTTTTCTTCACCGTGACATGGTTCAAGTCTTTGTAGTCGATGCACAATCTCAAGCTGTCATCCTTTTTCTTTACAAACAACACTAGAGCACCTCAAGGCGATACACGAAGTTTAATGTATCCCTTCTCTAGCAATTCAATTAACCGCTTCTTCGACTCTCCCAGCTCCTTAGGACCCATACAGTACGAGGCCTTAGATATAGATCATGTCCTCGGCTTTAGCTCAACACTGAAATCAATATCCCTCTGCGGAGGTAACCCTGGTATCTCATCTAGAAAGACATCCTCAAACTCACCCACCACTGATATCTCTGATGCTGATGGCTCGTTTATCCGATTATCCTTTACGACTTCAAAGTCACAGCTGCAGTAATCTTGACTTTGGGTTTGACCACAAACCCACGGTAAGAAACCCTAACTCCTTTAAGTCCTCTTAAAGCCACCTTCTTCTGATGATAGTCTATAGTAGCACTATACTTCCCCAACCAATCCATCCCGACTATAACCTCGAACCCATCCATAGGAAAGTCAAACAAATCAACTGGAAAGTTGACTTACCCAACAACCATAGAAACCCCCTTTTATACAACCTTCCACAAGATACAGACTCATACTCCCCAGGCCCATAGACTTAGCACGACCCATATATACAAAATAGTGTGTAGCCCCCGAATCAAACAAAGCAAAAGTAAGAGTGTTATTGATAAGGAAAGTACCAGTGATCACTTGTGCATCATCCTCAGCCGCCTGCTTATCCATCATGAACAACTTGTTATTGTTCTTCTGTCCTCCACCTTACACTGTGCTTACCGATGTAGTAGGCTTAGCAGGTGAATTCTGATTTGCATTGCCACTCTGACGCCGATAAGTCCCTCCATTGTTGCGGTTGAAGTTGCCATTGTTGTTGCTTTGGCCGCCCTAACAATGGCATGACTCAGCTGGTCGGTTGCTAGCCATACTCTATCCCGGAGCCTGTGAATAACCTCATCTCCGATGCCCCTGGAAGACATTCCCACCGAAGCTCGTGCACTCATATCTTTTGTGGCCAGAACCGCCACAGTTGTAACACTGCAACCCGGAGTTGCCACTACTGCTTCGACCACCACGACCCCCATAAGAGGATCCTCCACTGAAGCCAGATCCACCCGAGAAAGCTTTTCCCTGGTTGTAGTCACCCGCTTGAACCCTGGCTGCCCACTGCTTTCGTTGTCCGCCTACCTCTTCTCATTTCTCTTCTCTTTGGCCTCCCTAGCCATGTCAAGCAACCTTTCTACATTGCCAGCTCTTTCATATACTTCTTTCAAGTTGGTAGGAATCATGGCAGGTAATTTCTCCAAAATATTCAGAGACACTCCCTGCTAGAAACGGAGAGCTAGAATCAGTTGGCTCAACTCCATATCGTCAACATAGCGCGACAACTCATTGAATGTGCGGCTTATTCCGCCATAGTTATACTCTCAGCCATCCGGAAAGAATCGAACTCTGCTCTCAATTTGTTCTGAATGTGCTCCGGAATAAACTGGCGCCTCATGGCCTTCTTAAACTCAACCCAAGGTATAGCGGGCTAGCTCAAGTCCTTGTAGAACTCCCGAGTACTCTCACTCTCGCGACTCCACCATACCCTAGCATCGACTCCACCATACTCTACTCTCGACAGTTAACCACTTACAGAACACTCTCCATCTCCCGATGCCAGTTATCGATCAGATTACGCGCACCTGTGCCCTCATATGTGGTAGGGTTAAAGCGCGAGATGGTTGATCATATGAACAATCTCCTCAACAGGCATAGCCTCAGTAAGAGCCTCCTGATGCTTGAACATATGAGCAATCTTCTCAACAGTCACCTCAACGGCCCTCGTGTACGCATCAGATCTTCTTTGAGCTATAAAGGTGAACAATCATAAGCACATAGCCTACGGCCCAAATCAAACATAAACAGCCGAAAGAGGGTACTCAGTCAAGTATCCAGAGACACTCGGTCAAGTACAAGCCACTCGATCGAGTCTCATACGTACTCGATCAAGTGCAACCACTCCAGAAACTCGGTCAAGTATCCGGAGACACTCGGTCGACTCCAGTCACACAGATTACCCACTCGGTCAAGTGTCAGGAGCTCGGTCGAGTACCCTATACTCGGTGAAGTCTCTGCCCCACTCGGTCGAGTCATGCCAAAAATGAACTACCCTCATTCCTTAACATCACATATCCATATACACTTTCTCCTAATCACAAGTTACAAAGTATATAAACCAACAATACCACCACTCATGCTATACATTCAACACATTAATCATTTACTCCAAACAACTTCCATCCAATTCACATCATACTTTCATCCAACAAGCATATAAGACATACAAACAAACAACGATCCCTTGACACCCCCGTAGTGAACGAATTCAAAGTTTTACGGGCAAATTTGCGGCCTTAGGACATCTCCCAAGCCTTTGCGGTAGCTCCAAACAACTCTTACCCGGGTTCATTTTATTTAGACACCCTATGTTCTTTTTGCTCATTGGTTTTAGGTTCCAAAATTCATCGCTCTGATACCACTTGGTAACACCCTCATACACCAAGATACATTAATAAGGATTACCTCAATGTATGAAGGTTCTACCATCTCGGTTTCCCAAGGTAGTACACATCATAGTAACCATAATAAAAGAAGTTTAAATAAAACAATATTAATGAAAAGGAAATACAAGTCTCAAAAGATTACAAGTCTCAAAACTCCAAAAGTAATTACAAAAATATGAGGTGAATGTATCTAGCTCAGCGGAAGCTAAACTACAAAACATGTGGTGACTCCGCCTCGTTCATGTCCCTCGAGCTACATCAACAACCATCACAATAACATAATCCAATACACATCCAACTCCAAAAAGTAACATCCATCCTCCAAACTCCATAGTAGCCAGTAACCGACTACACACCAAGGTGTGTAGCTTTTCCAGATTACCCATCACAACAGGTAATCCACACCGCCAGTTGGGACCGTAGCCTTACCACCAAAATTCCCGTTCATCGCAACGAGCGAACCCAGATCATTAATGTGCACATCCCCCTTGTGATGGGAGCCACAAGAGGCAAACACGGGGTTGAAACCATCTCCCAAAAATGGCTCCACAACAACATCCAATAACCAAACACAATAATCTCAATCAAAACAATAACAACAATAAACAGTCACATACACCTTATACCTATTATACAATCAACTGAGTAGGAAAACCCTACCTGAACAGTAATCCAAGCAAAAGCACAGCAAATCAGTCTAGAAAGCCTCCTCTACGAATTCCCCACCTATTATGATATCAATCAATCAATACCATCACATGAAATACTTGCTATTCACCCTAAAACCTCAAAATAACCCAATTAGGGTTTGCCTAATCTCAACAAAATAACAAAATAACTAAGATAGATGATTTACCCCACGATGAACGAAAAGCTAGAAGCGAAAACCTCGAAAAACAAGTATTTTGTTGTTGTCTCCTTGCTACCTTGCTACCTTCAGCATCCCAATTAGGGTATTCTATTGTTCACAGAAAGTCTGTACCCTACCAATCTCTCGATCTAGGTGAATTTTCAACAAAATAATTAATTGATCATATCCATTTAACCAATTAACCACAATAAAATGCTACGATTAACAATTCAGAGCAGTAAATAGACCAGATTTAATAACCTAACAAAATACCATCATACAACCTTGGTTCCTCTAAATCCTAACATAAGAGAATTAGCTATGCATAATCATATTAACTAAAACAATAATAACAATATTGACTATTAAAATCGAATTAGACATAACAAATAAGAGGTCATAGAAACTTGGCATAAATTAAGTAAATAGAGAGGAAATGAGAACAGGAGAAATAAAGCAAGACAATTAGGAAGAAAATAAAGATTGAATTACCTAAAATGAAATGGCAAGAACTACAAGTTTCAGATCCGAAAGTTGAGTACCTAGTAACGTAAAACTGTTTTTGTAGAATAAAATATGACCTAAAATTATTCCTCTATCTCTCTTAAATAATAAGAGGCGTTGATAACTTCCTAAATAACTAATGAGCTGAGTGAAACAAGTTTGAACCTCGCCCTAATTAAAAAACTGGCGATCGACTATCAGAAGCTGTCGATCGACTAAAAGCAATGTCATAATAGTCGATAACTGATAAGAAGCTATCGATCGATTATAAGAAGCTGTTGATCGGCTAAACTAGCAGTACAGCAGCTCAAATCTTCACTTCAAACTTTTCCACTCTCGTCCACCTGCATCCCAATGTGACGGTTCCCGAGCCCAGCTCTACTATTGGCAGAATGCACCTCTGGAGACGGGTTTTAACTTGATTACGCACATTCAGGTCCAAATCTACATATAATACAAGACAATACAAAGTAATACGTTCATGGGAGAAATAGTAGTTAGGTGCTACATAAAATGCATAAAAGTGCGTGCTAAATGGGCAAAAAAAGTGTATAAAAATAGCACGCATCAAACCTCCCCAAACCAAACCTTTGCTTGTCCTCAAGCAAGCAACAAACATAAAATATAAGGGACATTAATGGAACAGTATTCAAACTCAGAGCTTGCTACCAGTGTCATGCCAAAACCGTTTAATGCAACTAATTAACACTATAATAATGAGTCAAATGCAAACGAGTTAAATCAATGATAAAGTCGCTGAACTGTCGACCTTACAAGACTTGTACATATCGGACTCTCACAGGTCGCTCATCTCTCATTTGAAGTACAAGGTGAAAGTATTATAAGATAAGAAGAAACAAAGTCACTCACCTAACTGCAACCCATAAGAACATGCATGTAATCTAACATGAAACCGATCTCTATTAACCGTACATACACATTCCAACCGAACAAAACCAAGACACATGTCGAGGACTTACATATATAGTGAGGTGAGGTAGATGGCTAAAAAGGGGCAAAATATATTTCGATAAGTGGAGGTAAAATTCGAGTTAGCACAACCGTAACCAAATAATAAACTCATTCGCTTTAAAACTCATCTTGAAAAGAACTAAGAACGATGCCAACACGGCATAAACTCAATCACATTATCAAACAAACTCCCCGTGAAATGTAAAGATAACCATGGGAGAAATGAACTTGTTTTTTTTTTCAAACATTCAGCCGTTTATTTATTTTTTCTTTTTCTTTCTCTTTTTTTTTCATTTCTTTTTTCTGATTTTTTTTCATCTCTTTTTTCATTTTTTTTCTTTCTTTCCTTCTTTCCCCTTCCAAACCCTTATCTTATGACAACATTAGAATACCAAAATGACAATCAAACACACTCCCGTATTTACCAACCAAACTAGCTCGACTAGGGTAGACTACTTGTTGGATTTTAGTTAAAAATGGGTCAAAATAAGTCAATTTGGCTAGTGAAGTTCAAGGGTAAAAAGATGAGAAAAGGGATTTTCCTCTCCACATGTGTCACCATCGTAGACCGAATGCATACAGGTATTAAGAGATAAATGTCATGCTTATGCAATTTGATATTACATGTCTTATAAGGAGTACTACTCACATCCTAAATGACACTGATCGTAGATGTCATCAGTTTATGGAAGGTCTAGACCTTATAATGTTTTAGTAGGTTGCCAATATTAAGTCAAGTCTATTTATTCAGCAAACTTAATCAAAAACTCATAGATTATGCAACTGACCATACTAAAAGAAGTGCTAAAATCCAAGGTTTAGGCAAAGAGACAAAAAGTAGTACAGTTTCATCATTGAAATCAAACCATTCTGACTCGACCTAAATGTAAAAGAAAAATATATTTTTCTATTATTTCAATTTTTCAATTTTTTTGTTTGTTTTTTTTTTTAAATGAAATAAACAATGCATGCAGAAATGTAAGAAATATGCAACTAAAATAATGCAGATGGATGCAAATAGACAAATGCATACTCTCCACAGACCAAATTACACAATGTCCTCATTGTGTTCAGAAAACAACCACATCAGTGGAAAATGGGGAAAGGGATAAGCTAACAAAATGAGAACTAAAATAGTAGAGTACGACAATGCACCAAGTACAACAATGACCTCCCCAAACCAGCCAACAACAAGGGGAGGTCGTGGCCAACAGCCACTAGTTTTCATCCACAGCAAAATCGGGATCATCATCATCCCTGTGGACATGAGAACCTCTAGCCAACCCATTCTGGTACCTCTCCTCCACCTCAAATGTGTCCTCCTCCTCTTCCTGTCCCGGAGTAGGGTACCCGCCCTCCGAAAACCGGTAGTAAGAAGGGTGAGGCCACCCATCTCCTGGTAATCGTACTTGCTGGGCGTAGTAGTCGTAGATGGGAAACCCAATAAGGCTTGGTTTATCTCCTTACGCATCGTGCGCCTGCATATATCAAGTAAAACATCATCACTTGCCCCCTGATCCATGACCGGAGGGGATACAAACGGAGGGGGGACAATAAAGTGGGTCGGGTAGACCGGCTAAGGTCCCATCTCAACGTAAGGTGAGACACACGGAAAAAGTGCTGAGCCCTAGAAGATTGACCGGAGTCCCTCTGTGAATGAGTGGGCTTTCTAGGGCGATAGGTGGTCCTCCCGGGCAGCCGATACTCTAAGAGGTATGAGGGACATGGAGGTCGGGAAACCTTGTGAGCAACAAAAGGAAGTGGGACAAGGGGCGGAAGGGAGTCACAGGGTAAGGTGACGGACACGTATGTGGCAATTTTCCACGTATTATCGTCTGTGACCAGTTCAAGTGTCGCATGTAAGAGATGGTAAAGAAGCAGTTATCATTAAGGTACAGGTCCTCGTGACTAACGGGCAGCATGCCACGGGGAAAGTCAAAAAAGAGGCCGCGGGCGATATAGGTCACCCCACCCCATAGTGAATGGAAGAGAAGACTCTGGTCCTGACATTATTAAAACGCTGAGCTACGAAATAAGCAATGTTAAGCACATAAGGACGGCCACTATCAATGATTAAGTAGCCTACTAAAATAGCCACTTCCTCAGCATTTACATTATTAGACTCTTTTCTAGCAAAAAGTGTAACGCCGATAAGGCGGAGCCAATAACGAATAGGTGGGTGGTGGACAAACTTACCCCTCTTCCTCCCCTCGAAATGGTCAGCAATGGCAGCCCACATGGGTTCAACTATCTTGCGTGGGGTAGTGTAAGACCCCTCATTGTGGATGCCGAGGTGAGCGCCAAACTCGGCTAGTGTCATAACAAAATTGTTGTTAAACAGTTTGAAATGGACACAAGCGGACCCCGTGTCGCTGTCATAATCCCCACCATAAAAATGAAAATTACTAAAAAACTCTGGGGTGGGTGTTTGATAAGTGTACTCTCGCATAGTTTCTAAGCTAGACATACCGCTGCCATTTCGAATTTCGACTATAGTCTCATAAATACCTAAAATAAGGAGAACGTCGCGGTCTAAGAAACGGGTCGAAACAATAGTGAGTTCCGACAACGACTCAAATAACTCCATCTGAACATTGGATGAGAAGATTACCTCGGGGTAGTCAGGAAGACTACCTATGGGCTCGTAAATCACCAAGTCGGAGCTCCGAAACAGTGCGTCAGCAGTAGCAGCCGTGGGTTGGCGGCGTGAAGATTGGCCCGGAAATCTCCTCCTTTTGCTTCCTTCCATCCTAAAACATCACAAGGTAAACAATAAGTTAGCAATTGAAATTGAAGAAAACCCCCAAATTGATTTTTACAAACCCTAAATTTGACATTAATGTAAAAATTAAACATGGAGCCGAAATAAGGGAGTAAAAGAGGTTAAGATTCCTTGTGCATGAGTTTGAGACGGAGAATATGTTGGAGAAAAGTATCCCCGACAATAATGCGATCACATATTTAAATCTCACATTAAAGAATACATGAGGGAAAGTTATACTTCTTAGTCAACTGGTCCACACATATCGGTAATGATTGGCTGACTAGAGTTTGACATTACTGTCGTACGACGGTGGTGACCAGTTGATCCCCAAGGTCATACCTAA
>VHZZ01010870.1:27329-40078 GCA_009801015.1 Silene noctiflora | reverse complement strand
ACAACAACAACAACAACAACAACAACAACAACAACAACAACAACAACAACAACAACAACAACAACAACAATAATAATAATAGTAATAATAATAATGTTAATTATAATAATAATAATAATAATGTTAATGTTAATGTTAATATTAATATTTGTAATATAGTAATATTTGTAATATTAATAAGAATAGTAATTTTAGTAGTAATATGATATGGTATTTTTATTTCTAATAGGAATAATATTATAATAATAATATAATATTTCTAATAGTCTTCTAGTTTTTTCCTAATTGATGTTTTGAGACTACTATAAAAACAACATCATATGCCTTTTATAATTCACAATAATAAAGAGAATTCAAGAAGGAAAAATCAGATTTCTTACATCTTTAATTGCTTCAAGTATGTTTCGTAAAAACCGTCTTATAAATTTATCGTTTATAATCGTTTTAAAAACTTCGACTTGCATTGACTTCGTATGACCGTGACGTAACCTAGCTTGACCATGACTTAGGCCGTGACTTAGGAGGACCCTTTGGCCTAGCCGTGGGTGGTGGTTTGACCATAATTAGGACGGTGGTTGACCGATGGTTGGGAGGTAATTGACGGGTGTTGTATGCGGGTTTCTTACCTAAATTGGTTCCGTCTTGACTTGGGTTTGGTTGGGACGTGGTGATGGTAGTTAGTCGACCATAGGGTGGTGGCCAGGGAGGCTAAAGGCGGTGGCTTGTGCGGTGGTTCACCGGAATTCGCAAGGAGGTGTTTGAGTTTGTGCGTTGTTGCTTGTCGGGTCGTGTATAGGGGTGTCGTAGGTAATGGTTGTGGTGTCCTGAGATGTCGACCCTACTAGTGGGTCCACCGTGGGTCATAGGAGACCACGGTGGTGGCCACTGGTTGTGTGTATGTGTCGGGTCAGGTTAAAGGGGGTTGTGGGAGTCGTATGTAGGTGTTTGCTAGTGGTAGTTGTGGTTGTCTTGTAGGGTGGTGGTTCTAATAGTGTTGGGTAGTTGATGGTGGTGGTCTAGGTGGGTTCTAGAGGCTAACTTAGTGGTTGTAGTTGGGGTTGGTGTTGGATGGTTGTGTCGTGTGTGGTTGTGAGTTGTGTGTCTAAGGCGTGTGTCAGTGGCGTGAATGGTGGTAGACGTGGTGGTTATTGGTGGTTGATGAGTCGTATTTATATACACTTTTATGCCTTCCCTTAGCTACTTTTGATACGGTTTTGTGCTTTGATATGTCTTTTTGTATGCCGTTTATGTTAGAATATCGATATTTCCGCCATTTGGTGTTTAAATGCAGATTGGATGCATTTGTGGAGCAATTTGATGAACATGAGCACCGCAGAGTCGGCTAGACGAAGTTCGAGGAATATAACATGAAAATCAAGGAGGAAGGATGGAAAGAAGAGAAGAAATCACAAAGACGAAGTGCTGAGACCAGTTCCTCGATCGAGCATGTTGTCCTCGATCGAGTATGCTTAACTTGATCGAGGATCCTCCTTACGGAAGGCTTTCCATAAAATCTTTTAAGTCGGCTGTTATGTAATATAAATAGGAAACTTGTGTTTTATTGTGAGACTACATTTTTACTTTGCAATCAATACTCTTAGAAAATATTAGATCTAGTTTTACTACTTTCGGATTTGCGCAGTGTGTTCATTAATTCCCTAATTACCGTAATCATTCGTTACACTTTAATTATCTTCAATTCAAGTTATTGCAATTACGTTTTATTCATCTTTTATGTCTTTAATTATGTTTTCTCTTCTTATTATTGTTGTTAGTATAATCTACATAATATAAAAGCTAAGTCATTTCTTGACTTCTTATTGGTTGTGACGAGGTCGTCGCCGCAACCTATCAAAAATAAATACCCTAGGTACAACAAATTAATGTAGTATTTAGGGGTCGAATCCACAGGGAGTACAGTGGTTGTTAATTAGTTGTTATGGGACGAATTTTATCTTAGTGGAGATGGTTGTTAATTCATTTGATTTAGATTTATAAACTAAAATGCAAAAACAATATAAATAAAGGAATGCCTAGGGAAGTCGGGTCACACATGCATAACAAGACATAACATATTAGATTAATGATGTAAATAAAGATAAATGCCTAAGCCTAGAGATACCCGGCTTTCACTATTAGTATCAAGCCTTTAGATCGGGTCCTAACAAGCTTTCATTACGAGTTAAGTCGATCTATTACAACATGCTAGTTCTAATACGAATCCGTGCCTTTCGACTTATAGATTGTATAACAAGTTTAATCCTAAAATGTGATCAATAAACTAAGATTAGCATTACAAAGCAAGCATTTGTAGAAGCAAATATGCAAAATTAAAACATACTATTCTAACATATTAACATGATTACTAATGCATGACTTCCCTCACTCCCTAGACAATGGAAATCTACTCACTCATGTTTAAGGAAATGTAAACTAGATAAATAATGAAATGCATATGATCTAAAGATTATATTAACTAGAAATGTAAATAAGAAATAAACTAATGATGAAATGATAAACTAATGAACTAATGATAATAGAAATATGAAAATGTAAAATGCATGTAACTTTGTTTACTAGAATGAAATTGTAAAACTAATAACTAAATTGTAACTAAATAACAAAATGAAATAGATTAACTAAATTAACTAACTAAAGAAAATGATAATGAAATAACTAGAAAGAAATGAATTACCAAATGGAAATGGAAATGAGAACAATACTTGAACTTGAACTTGATAAAGGAAATATTTGTAACAATAATGAAATACTAATCTAAACTAATCTAAACTAAACTAACTACTAGAATCTAGAGATAATTATATGTAAAAATGTGTGTAGAGAGGTGTGAAGTGATGCAGACGAGGTCTTTTATTTATAGGAGACTCGTCTTGAAACGGTTGGATTTAGAAAGTTATGGCCCCGATCGGGGGCGCCAACCCTGATCGGGGTCATGGCTTTCTAGCCCAGCCTCCTTAATTCCACACTTAAATGCTAAGGAATTCAATGTTAGGTGTATTGATGGACGATTAATCACCAAGGTTTTAGACCTTCAACCCTAGCATCTTAAGATCTTGGAATCCTAAGCTCTTCACTTCATTTTGGACTTGAATTCTTCGGCTTGACTTGACTTCCCTTGCATTTTCTACATTAATCCAACAAATCTTCATGAAAAAACCCATGCAAAATACTACACTTAGTCCAAAACTTGCTATTGACTTAGCCTTTGTACTATATCTTGCATATTTAGTAGATTTTAGCTCATAAAAGCCCAAGTACCTACAAAACATGTCAAAACAAGCAAAGACACTAGAATACACATATTAACTCGTAAAACACTATGATAAGTGCTAAATTACACTATGATAAGTGCTAAATTTCATTTATTTATTTAATTTATTTTTTATTTAAAAAAATTTAAATCAAAAATATAAAAGTTAATATCTCCTAAATTTTAAAAAATATTAAAAAAATATAAAAATATGCACATATTTTGTTTGCACTTTCTTTCTTCCTTAAAATAGTTGACATAACTCAACAACTTAGACCCGTTGGTATATAAAAATTTATATTAGAATTGTGTATAATATTTTGTATCAAAAATATGAAAGTAAACCCGTGCAAATTTTGCACGGGTATAAAACTAGTTGTTATAAGTAGCTAAATCTTTTATCTAGGGAGAAAGGGGATTTAGGCTGTTAGAAGGGGATTAATTGATTGTTTAATTGTCGAATCGTGTAAACTATCGTCTGATTGTTGTCTTATTCTAATTGATTGATTTAAGGCCTGAATTGTTAATTAGTGAAACGAATTAGGATTATCACCGACCGGGTTAAGACTAATATAGGCTACGATAATCAGATAGGAATAGATTAGTAATAGCAGTCGTATGTTAATCTTGACTTAAAGAACATAATTGAATCGACCGATCTTGTGACCTTAGATAGTTTGGTTTATCTCTTAATTGATTAAATTGCATCCCCGGATAACTGACCTATACTAGTGAACCTATTCCCTAGACTTCCTTAATATATTTGATCACATCTTTATTTCATATTGCTATTAGTTGTTAGATATCAAACAAACAAATCTTTAAGAAACTGTTACTTTGAGACACTTTAAATATTTACAAAGTAGTTAATTATCGCCTCCCTGTGAATTCGATACCTGTCTTACCGCTATCTATTTGTGTAGTATATGTTGAAGATTTTTTACATTGTGTAGCATATGTTGCACTTAATTAAGTAAGGTGCTGTGGAAGATTGCACTGCGTACTACATCAGCTTTACTACATTAAGTATGTATATCTATATTTTTTTTATGTAGTACGTTAATAATTTTTGCACCAACCACCTTCATACGGCCACCAATGACCACCTCTGTCCTCGTTCTCGCTGGGAGTGCTGCCTATGTCGTCGGCGACATCCAAGTACCCCAATCCATCTCACACTAATTAACCTCTAATTAATTTCAACATAAACTCTAACTAAAAAATATACAAAATTATAACAAACAGTCATTTTAGTTATTAATAATTGATTAATGAATTAACTATCTCATTCGAATAATCATTCATAATTGAAGGATTTGAAGGAGGTTGAAGAAGGTTAATGATTCAATAATAGAGAGGTGGGGAGAATAGGTTTGATGTTTTTTAGTTAAGGGTAGACAATTGGAAACTTTGGTGCAAAAAGTATTTTAATGAGTAAAAATTGTATTACGAAAATAAACTCCGAAAAATTTATTAATTTAGTGTTAATAAATGAGTTGTCTTTTATATTATGGGACCGTTTCACGCTGTATTTACTGAAACGAGATAAAAACAAGGGAAAATTGGATACACGGTTTTTGTTGGGGTCGAGTTTTTTGTTCTTTCGTGACTTAGGCCTCGTTTGGTTGATACGAGAATTAAATTGATGTGTTAATTTGCAATGTACTGGAGTTTAATTCCTACATTAAAATTCACGGGAATTACAATAATTCGTTTGGTTGCCATGTTGGAGCTCTATTTTCCTATGAATTTTCAATGACCATGAGGGGGATAAGTAGTTAAATTCGCCCATCATGTAGCAGTTGAAAACTGCTAGGAATTTTAAACTCCCCCATTTTACAAAAAATTGAATAACCAAACAACTTTTAAAAATCCCAATTCATGGGATTCTAGAATTCTCATAAATTGAGTGAGCAACCAACGAAGTCTTATATTTATTCTCTCGCGGCATCAATTTTTTTTGCGATTATGAGGTATATTTTTCGCTACCCCATATCCGTACAAGCACACATTATAAATAGGTGAAGATGTTCACCTGAGGATAACTAATCTCTCACTCTCTAAGTTATTATGTTTATCTCTCTACAAGCCGTCTCCACAAACAAATCCTCGATAGTAATTCGGCAGGCTTATCAGAGGGCTTTACATGAAATCCCTTGATGCTAGGTTTATTGAGTGTTTTCAGGGCACAAACTAGAGAAGAGAGAGCAGTCAATAACCTCACGCTCGCACAAATCAAGCCAGCCAAACGTCTGATCATCATAGCATATATAATCATTCATCATTAGTCTCGTGTTATTTACATTAAGCATTGTTTAATTTATACCCAAAACATACATAAATCCAATATGTTTGAAAATTACAATTTTATCCTTGAAGTTTTGGCCCACTCAAAACTAAAAGTTAGTTTCTAATTATCATTTAATATTTAATTTTTTTAAATTATAATAATATCGAAATTCAGCACCAAGTGGCGCCCTAACAATTTTCCTTATATTAGCTTATCCTTTTTTTCCTTTTAAGTCAAGGGTAAAATTGTTAAGAAAATTCACTTTTTCTCTAATCCCCCTTAGAAAAAAAAGACGATAACATTGGAATAAAACAAAGCACAATGTAAATATTTTTTTTTTTACAAAAAAGACAAAGATATTACATAGGGCCTCAAAATAAAATTTGAGGCCTTACTATTGGCCGCCCCTGTGAAATTCAATACACAAAAGAATCATCAAAGTTATTATGAAGAGCTAAATTGTGGTGTTATAAGGATGAGAGCCAATCTTTCCGGAACTTCACGTGAAGAGGGACTCCAAAGTTGACGACCAAAACTGTAACATTGGGCATGATACCCTCAACATTGACATCCTTACATGAAACACCTACAGCAGAGTCTCGACAAAACTGGAATTTATAGACATGCTTTGATGCGTCAACGGTTTTGATCTCAAACCCGGAATCATAATCGTCGTTAGCAGTGGCGGACCCTGTCTTTACATATTCATGGCTCATATTATTACTTTGCTTGGGCACTGTTGTCACCTGCCACATATTTGGCTCACTGCAATCCCTTCCTCGGTAGTCAAACACAATATCGACCTGCTCCTTTTCTTTAACCGGAGTCCTTACATACTCAGGACTGTATGATGAACGGGGAATGAACTTAAGAGAGGAAGCAGTTACCCGTAAGGCGACATGGAGTGGACAAGTTTGGTTAAAGCAGTAGAGACCTATGGCTTGGGCATATGGCCATATGGGTCGTGTTGGCTTTTTATCTCGTTTGCGAGAAGGACTTCGTAAGACGTCCCCGGTTCGATTGGGGTTCCATTGATGTCAAGGAGTACATTGAGGGCATTGCACATCTGATTTGAGGTAATGGTTTGGAGAAGAAACAATGATATTATTATGGCTGTTGTACTCAGGAGCTGAAACATGTGGTTCATTGTTGTTAATTTTAAGGTTATTTGACTTTGAAGGTTGTTGATTGGTGAATAAGAGAAGATTGTATGTGCCCTATATTTTGATGGGTATATAATGGATTATATTCATTTAATTAATATAAAAATATAAGGCATGCACGATCATGGGGAAATAATGAAATATAAATACTACTCACTGTATTCAATGATGTAATAGACTGAAGATATGATAAATATTTTGAAAGAGTATTTAATTAATTTAACCAATCAATCTCCGAAAAAAATACTTTCTCGGTTTCTCCTATTCAATTTAATCTTTTCTTTTCATTTGTGTTCTTGGATTAAGGAAGTGAATTTGGACTACAAAATACACAAGTCCACATGCGATTGAATATTGACCACACCAAAATTTCCGTAAAAAGAAATAGGGAAAAAAAGTTGAATATAATAAGCCGAATAAGGATGTAGTGAAAAATACATTGAACAGGGGAGGGTAAAATAAATGACCAATAATAGAATATAATAATTTAATAAAGGTAAGTAATTAATGTAATTGGAAATTTCGAGCGGCAAAGGGATATTGTTTGTGATAACCATTATCCATTATTCGAAATTATTAACTTAAGAATTGTGAGATTTTCATTTTTCAGCGGATACGAGCACTCTTGCTAACTTCTCTCAAAATCCGCCACTAATTTCAATGGGAATTATGTAACGAAATGGTTAGATCAAATGGAGTATAAGACATTTTTGTCTTGATTGCTTGTAGACTTGTTCATGCATATATTCCGATCATGAATTTATTACTTGTATGTTGCTTGATACTCTGGACTAAGCAAATCGTTGATCCTAGAAAGATTGAAGAGTTTGGATTCCAAGTAGACTGTTGTGTTGAAGATCGATGAATGAGTTTAACTAAAATTTTCAACTTAATTTTTATTGTTTAAAGATAAAATTTTCAACTTAATCTTTATTGTTTAAAGATAGTTGAATGTTGATGTGAAAAACAATGGGATACAACAATTAAATTGAACTATTAGAAGTGTATCTCGTTGTTTAAATACTTGCTGTAAAATGAATGCGACAGTTGATCTGACTGTTACTTGTTGATCTTAGCAAATGAAGTAAAGGCTGATCTTAGCAAATGAAGTAAAGGCTAAAAGATGAAGATGACAGTATTTATGAATGTTGCTTTGATTGAACAAGAAAACAAGTAAATAAATTGCAACAGAAATTAAATAAACGAGAAATCAACAAAGCAATTTTTGAATTGGTTCGGCCAAGACTCTAAGGGCCTACGTCCAATTTTTTTTCTATTGTTTTAATTAAGTTATCTACTCCAACTAGTTAAAAACCTTTACAATAAAAAAAGACCAACAACCTACTCCGGTTACGAATTGAGTTCAAAGACTACTCCGTCTAAGAAACTCGACACTGTATCTTAAAATGTTTACAAGATCAAGATTCCTTGACTTATTCTCAAAAAGAATTGAAAAGGACAAATTTTAAAATCAAACAATTCTAGATAAGAGAGTATAATACTTAAAGGTAATAGTAGGTCTGACAGTGTCACTTTAAGACTTTTGAATGATTTTTGCAAACACTTGAAAGCATAAAACTTTAAAACAATTTTACAAATTAAAATGGTTTTCTCTGGAAAGTCTTGGCTCTTGAATGAAGAAGTGTTCTCCTTTTATAGAGGATGCAAATGCTTTGAAAATTAGGGTTTTAGAGATCAAACCTTTTAGCATGTAACAAAAAAGGTTTGATTCTCCAAATTTTGCACATAAATGAGCAATCTTTTAAAAAGTGAAATAAGAAAAGAAGGTTTGTAAGGCTCCCGAAGAAGGTTTCTTTTCAGAAATATACATGTGAACCAAGCAAAAGAGGACAACCCTTAAAAGACCATTTTTGGAAACAAAAAAATTTTACTTTCATAAAGTAAGGGGAAGCCTTTTGCTATTTTAGAGATAAACCTTCAGGATATTTAAATGGCATATTCTATTTTTCAACTCAAGTTTAACACTTTGAAAATAATCTGAGATGTATTTGCTCAAACATAAGGCATTTAAAAGTTGTGATGTTCGAAACACAAAATCTCGTTCAAGTGATACAAGTATGAGTAACAGTTATAGTCATTGTTACCCAAGCCCGTCTAACCCCTAGCGCTCTATGTGCATTGACGTAAAAAAAAAAAAAAAGTCGTGAAACAAAATTGCAGAAACAACGACTGATTAATTTCCAAACCTCAACAATCTCCTTCCCCAAATAATTAATTTCCTTCTCCAAAAACTTAAATTTTCTTGTACTCTTCCCATCAACTTGTCACTTTTTTTTTTATTCTCTAAATATGATTATCCTGAATCAATTTTTCACAAATTATTCCAAACTTACAATTAGAGAGAATAGTCAAAACTTTGCATTACAATCATTTCTTCTTAATTTTTATGAATTTAATATTTTCAATACTATATTCATGATTATTGAGTTAACACAACCCAACCATTTTTATTTTTATTAGTTTGAACTATCGATCTATTTTTAATTTGAACTATCTTGATCTAAAAAAAGTTCTAATTTGAATTTGCCTAATAAAACTTCCAGACTCCAGAGCATATATGTATATGTTAACTATTTTGGGTGAAATGTCCAATTTTTGGTACTTTGTTTTATCAGTTTTTAATTTACGAAATAAGTTGTAGTTTGCATTAATATTTTATATAAGTTCTTTAGTTTTGTAGATTTAAGGCTTCATAATTTTTTTTTGCACCGGGCCTCCACATTTTTTGAAACGGCCCTGCTGTTACAGTCGTACAAATAGTCAGATATGAGCAACAAACGAGCAGACTGTTGTTTCTTCAACGATTGCAAGTACTATACTCCTCACCTTTACATTAGTGACACATTACAACTCGATTCTTGGGCAGCAAATTCAACATTTCTTTGATTAAATTTTTCTTAAAAGAGATCATAGCATTTCTGAAATTATACGCCTGAAATATAGATTAAATGAACATGTCATCATTAATAATTTAATCATAACAAAGATGCTAGGAGCGACAGAGATAATTGTTTGTTTAATGACTAAAAAACGTGTTGAGCATGAATGACAACGATGTACAACCATGAAGGTGATATCGATTCAAGTACGGATTCTTTTTGTAGGTTTTTAGCCGAGTTGGAGTCACGTATTGTCATATTGAGACTAGCAATCAATGTAACACATGGAACGATATATGCTAGATGAAAAGCTTCCTGATTCGTAGCGACCAGGCTGATCTTGGGCATGTGCGGCCGCACTGGGCCCCAACACTTAAGGGCCCCATCGCGTCAAACAATAATCGCTAACAAAGCGTCTTGCTTGTGACGGGCTGAAAACGGATAGTGTCCCTCTCACAATAAGGCAAGTGGGAGGAAAATGGAGCATCAATGGGTAGTGCCACATGCATATTGTGAGAGGGGCACTATCCGTCTTCAGCTTGTGACGGATAGTGCCCGTCTTCAATGAGAATTTGTAGATCTCTAATTAGAGTATTTTAATAACTGTCTTTTAAAATACATTTTTTAAAACTTACTCCCTTTTTTAAAAAAAAGTTTAAAAATTACATCCAAAATATTGCAAAAATTTAAAAATTGCTTCCAAACCAATATCTTTGCATTTTTATGACAAAAATACCCCTCATTTTTTAATTTCTCATATGATTATTGAACTCCATTATAACTCTACAAACCCTTCTACCACCATGGTCAACTACCACAATCCTCCACCCAAAATCCATCATCATATTCGTTATATGGGAATAAAAACTTAAGAACATTTTGTCATAAAGATGTAAAAATAGGGGCTTGCGAGCAATTTTTAAATTTTTGCATTACTCTCATACTCGGGGTGTAATTTTTAAAGTTTTTTTTAAAAGGGTGTAAATTTTAAAAAGTAGATTTTAAAAGGGAGTTATTGATAATTTACTCCTCTTATTATTATGTCTAGAACGTTTTTTCTAACATGAAGTTGCTCTTGGTCTAGTGGTAAGAGGCTTACAAACTTGATTGATTGATGATCCTGTGTTAGCTTCTTGTATTGTAGATGAGTTTGACGTACTTTTTGATATTGCTAAAAGTTCTTTTATTAATTTAATTTTCAACAAAAAGTTGCTTCAAATCCTCGACGCTAAGCAAGCATATTCAATGTTTATTCCGCACACCAATTGCTTATTAGTGTTATTTATTATCCAAGCATAATTTTTTTTTATTATATGAATACAATAATACACTTTTAATCTTTGTTAATTAGAATTATCCTATGTAAAAGTTTCCCGTTATCCTATAAACGAATATTATGACTCTTTTTTATTAATAATTTCTACTTGCATGAAGATAATTCTCCTCCTATTCAAAATAACTTTCCCTATTTCTTTTTTCGTCTATTCACAATACCTTTCTATTTCCTATTTTGGTAAATTTTTACACTTATTTTATTCACCCCACCCCACAATACCCATACTTTATGTTTAATTTAATCACTTCATCCACAACAATACCCCACCACTACTACAAAAATAGCCTACAACAACGGCTATTAACCGTTGTTAAAACAAAACACGGGCGTTGTTGAAGCGTCCGTTGTTAAAAGCTTTAACAACGGTAAATGACCGTTGTTACTAGAGGTTATCCGTTGTGAAAATATGTATCTGGCGCCAATTCTTTTTTGGTAGGAACTGAGTAACAACGGGTATTTTACTAAAACCGTTGTTATATGTAATGACAACGGTTTTTTACCGTTGTTATTAGTTTTGATATGCGTTGTTATTTTATGGCGCCAAATAGGCTTCTTTGTGTTTAAATATATAACAACGGTTTTATGTTATATAACCGTTGTTATTGTTTTAATTTTTTTTTTTAAAAATTAGCGAATTCATTAGCAGTATACAACCCTGCATTAAATAGCAGCAGTAGCAACATATATACAACAACAACAGCAGTAGCAGCATATATACAACAACAGCAGCAACATACGCAACAGCAGCATCAGCAACAATATCATTACACAATCTGATGAAACCATATTTTACATTAAGTTCCTAATCAACTCAAATCCATATATTCAAGAAACGTAAACAAACATTCCTAATAAAGCAAGCTCCACGACTTGAKAATCCGTTTACATGACAAGTTTTTTCTATATTTTATTTGGGTTGAAACAATTCAAGGGGGCTAATAGAAGTAGTAAATCCTATCCAAATACCTCTTTAGTCATCATTGCAAAGTTCAAGGATGTATTTGTCCCACATGTCTCTCACCTCGTCGATTTGTTTCTTCGTGTACTTAGCGACATGAGGTTGGTTGTGTAACACCCCCATCTACTAAGAAGCCTTAACAAGACCTTTCCCAATAGATAAGGGCGCTACCATCTCGGTTTCCTGAGGCAAGTAATGATCAAATGTCGATAATAGACCAATTAAATGGTTTACAACTGATTACAAGACAAAACAGAAAAGGTACAACTCATAAACTATCATCTCAAAACTAAGTCGTCGTGACTCGGCAACTCGTCCCTCCGACTCCCAGCAAGACTTCCAAAGACAACCTGTCAAACCGAACTGCTCACCATACGGATCACGGCAGACACAACACAAGAAACAACAAGGAAAACACCACACACGGTCAGTACCATACAAMATACAACGAATACAARCATTAAGTAYACAAAACARCACAGTTYTCCAYCTCCTTYCACCACGCACCAYACCWCCATCGTCACATCACTGACTACACACCCAAGGTGTGTAGCCCTGCCAGTGRGGGACCGCAGCCGTTCCCACCTAAGCCCCGCTCATCAAACCGAGCGATAACCCATGTCCATTAATGTGCACATCCCCTCCCGTGGTGGGTTCCACGGAGGGCGAACCAAAGGCGTGAAGCCACTCCCGCAAGTGACTCCACTTAGCCGAGAACGCATCTCGCAACACACACTCCAATCTCCAACTCCATCACATCGTCACATCAATCCGCACAAACATACATTTATCATATTAACAACATTGCCATATAATACAGCAGCAGCCAAA